>JAQIXL010000905.1:0-23221 GCA_034700245.1 Poikilolaimus oxycercus
CGAGTTCCGTTACCCGGGCACTAAAGAAAAAGTCTCTTCTTCTCTTTCTCATACCTGAAGTTCTTGGAAAGGTTCTCCTCCAAAGCTTTCGTGTCGATCGCGGGAATTGTTGGTCGAGCTGAAAGCGTAACTTTAGAGAAATAAACGAACCTGGAGTTGTAGTGGGTTCAGCCGAATCGACCCACATGGGTCGCGTAAAGGTGGCCAGTGGCTGTGAGGCGGGCTCCTGTTGGTAGGTCGTCACCGAGTGAAGACGATTGCCGCCGCCGTGCGAGTGCGTGCTTCGGGGAGAGACATGAGGACCGGCACCTGTAAAAAACATCTAATATAAAGCCTGGTGGATATCGAGCATGCACTGCTCCTTGTTGATCAGAAAATATTTTGAGGTTTCCTGAAACTCTCATGACTTAGCAATTCTCTCACTTCTCACAAGCCCCGGCCAGGAATTGCTCCGAATACTTGTCAGGTAAATTACGTGAACATTGAAACCGGGATACTTCTTCGAAAAGGCTTTCTCGGGTTTGTGATCTTCTGCTTAATTGGAGGCTCCGTGATCGTGGTTCATTTTAATGTGCAGTCATCATTATGTTTTCTCGTCAAAACCCAACTCGTTGAAGCTCAAATAACTCACTCTTTGCTGCTGTTCTTTCACATTCGGCGAGGACCGAACGAAGACATCGGATCTCAGCGCCCATATTGTATCCGAACTGGGAGCAGACTTGATCGGCTCGGATGAGGTAAAGAAGGCCGAAGAAGAGAATCCCTTCTCGAAGCATGTTTAACCTAAAACCTGTCGTCCATTCGCAGTCTAATAGCCACAGAAATGCTCGCAATCAAAGCGAAACGACTGAAACGTGCGCAAACTCCGGCAACAATGAGCTCGTGACGGCGACTACAAAGCTGTTTTCCCGCCTCAGTCGCTCCTCCTCCCCTCAAAGAGGTCGTTGACGTGACAAATGGGACAGGAAGGAAGTTTTTACAACAATTTTTGCAAACTTTATCCCGAGGCTGCTGCCCTTGGAAAGCCGAGGAGGAGCAATGCTCTGGACCAGGAAGAGAGGGAGGACGCGTGGTGCAAGGGGCGAACCGCCACACTCTGAACCTCCTCCTTCCCCTTCCCTCCTCCTCTTTGCTCAAGAAGACACCGAGTGAGGCGTTACAAAAACTCGTGCACCCGCCTCCCTGTTCTCTTTGAGGGAGCAAGATCGCTCGTTGAAGTGAGGGCACGTTTACAACCTCGAAGCCGTCATCTTTCTGCGGTCACCCGTCAATCAAAAACTAAGGGAAGTGTGGTCGGGAGATGAAAAAGATCTGCAGTATGCTCGGGATGCGTTTCTTGAGAGAAAGATCATCGGAGGATTGTGAATGGCGTCGCTTTCTGTGGATCGTGTTCGTTAAAACAACCATTGCCATTGAATGAGCTTGAAACTGAAGTGGTTGTTGACAAGATCGCGAGAATTCAATAGCGCTTCTCAAAATGGCTTTCTTTCTATGGCTAAAAACAGACATAAAGGAATGCATGTCTATTCTTTTGCTTGAGCACTCTCTCAATGTTTCGAAATGGAAGAACTTGAAAAAACAAATGCGTTTCGTTTGGCATGGAATGAAAAGCGGGCGAAATTGAACTATTTTGGGCATGATACATGGGCTTCTCATTGTTTCAAAATGGAGTTTGAAATTTGAAAAGAGCAGTTTGAGATCGAAATGCGTTTCACGTTGCTTGAATTGAAACAAAGGAAGAAATTGCACCACTGATGCGAATCCGAGACACAGCCTTCACATAAAACACTTGTCTAACATGTCAACCATTCGACCGAGAAAACCAAAACTTCAAAAGCCACACGAGACTTGACGTTGTTGCGTCTCGCGAGACGGGACCCGCCACCGCCTCCTCCGCGTTTCGTCGTTTTGTTTCGTTCTCTGCGACATGCGCATGGGTGCTTGGAAATTCGAGACGCGCCTCCGGGCGCTTTTTCCCGCCACAGATAGGTTTCAACACCGAGAAACTGGAGAAAGACTGACGACACAAATTGTGTGGCTAAAGAGAAAAGTCCGCGGCGCGGAGCAGACAAGAGCAAAAAGGCAGGCGAACAGAAGACGGACGGCGTTGGCGGAAGGAGCAGATGTGAATGGGAGAAGGTCGCCTGTTTCTCGCTTTTGAGGGAAACTGAGCTGCGTACGCCAGATGGCCTCACTGACGTCAAGGTCGGAGGGAAGTTTGGTCCAGCGACTAAAAGCAAGAAGCGAAAGAAGAAGAAGACTTGAAAGAGGAGAAGTTTTTAGTCAAGAAGCATTGGAGACGAACTCTGAGAGTTGCTCGAGGGGGAAGCGAGAAAGAAATACGTTTCTTCAGCTCGTGCCAGACGTCACAGCGCACCTACGTTGCAGGCGGAAAAATATGGCCTCCGGGCCGCCGCCGCGGGGGTCAGAGGAGGGTGTTTTTGTAATGGGCACGTGAACCCGGGAGTTTTTGGGATCAAAAGGATCTTATGTCTCACAACTGAACTTGAAACGCAACGATTTCGGCTATCATTACAACAAAATGCCGCCATTGGTTCCGTTTTAAGTTTCAAACTGGCACATAGGTATTTCGAACACGTAAAAAAGCTCTAGTTAGCTGGTGGGACCATCGTTAAATAGCTCGAGAAACCGTTTTCATAAATGTGAAGAAAGTTTCAACTGGAATGGATTTGATTGTGGACCGCTGCTATCTAATATAAGTAGCTCGATGGCCGCGGTTGCCCTTTATTTACTAAACCACATCACAAAAGAAGACTTTGAGAAGAAGACAAAGAAGACAGAAAGTTGAAAGATCAAAGACTCGCCGAGAGGTCCGTGGTCGCCACCGCGTGACACTTGAAAGACGAGGAAGGCGACGACGCGGCGGTGGCGGCTGTCACAAGTTGTGTCCGCGCCTTAATGCCAGCCGCTGCGACCCCCCGTCACCTCCGAACTCATCCTCCTCTTCCCTTGTCCCACCCTTCCCCCCTCACACCATCTGTGTTCCTGTGCCAGCTGGCGACTCTCGGAGCTGCCATTTGTCGCCCCTCGCTGTGGGCGGTCGAGAGGATAAGGCTCGTAGAAGTCTCGAGTAGGAGAACCTGAAAGGACAGAGAGGCTAAGACGATCTCAAGCTTCTTGAGCTGATTTGTATGCTGCTCTGATCTTACCCCAATGAATTCCAGAAGGAGAATCTGTGCCAACTTGAAAGTCTCATGAAACAGATCAATTGGAAAGCATTGAAGCAGACAAAAGGCAGGTAGCCAAGAAAACGCAATCACACAAAAAAGGACGAGTTTTGAAAATGAGCCATTTGAAACTTCACGTTGTTTACATGCAGTATTACCCATTTCTCACGAACACCGATGGTTTTGCCATTGCAGAGCAGCGCCCTGAGCGAAAATGGGCTTGATGTGAAACAGAAGAATTCGCAAGGACGAAAGATAAATCAGACAAACCCACTCGAGGTGAAGCGGCAGACGGTTCACAAAGGAGGTGGTGGAGGGAAAAGTCTCATCGAGGTGAGTGAGAGGAAGGAGACAGTCATTTATTCTCGCCCCTCTGGCAACTGTTCACCCCTCTTCGCCTCCTCTAATTGCATCTTTCTCAGCTGATCATCCACCGGGTTGGGCGATGAACCCTTCACGCAAGCGAAGAAGTGGATAGACGATATGAAATATGAGGGACCGAATCGTGGAAAGATCTTCGAATCAACTGAGCCTGCGATTATGTTTCGTCAATGAACAATCATCATTCAGCAAAAGGTTCAGCATTAAATGGTTTATAATTAGTCTCTTTTGCACAAACAAAAGCATTGAATAGGAATAGAGTCTTTGCATTTCATGTTCAGGCTCATTCAATTAGGAATCTAGTTATCGGTCTTCTCCTCTGCCAATGCCGCGCCACGCGGTGGCGATCGTCCTCTGGCTGATCGGCTTCTTCTTCTGGTTCATCGTCTACTCCACCATTCATGCGCGTAAGTATCCTTGTCGTCATTAAACCAATGAGGGGAAGTTACGACAAATATTTTTAGTTGAAGCCGAATGCCGGCTCTGGCACTGGTGCTTCTGGCACGCGTGGTGGTGCCCTATCATCACCTCCTACTTGTTCGTCCTTTTTGCAGCTTCGAACAAGTCTCTTGCAGCAGTTTCATCCTCACTCCACCGGCCTTCGAGAAGTCCGTCAACATTGAATCTGGTTACTTTTTTCAAGAGAAAGTAATTTTTCTTCTGCAGACATAAGCGCTAAGCGTCCAGGCGTTTGCCAGAAATGCGGACGCGAGAAGCATCCGCGGACGCATCACTGTCGACGCTGTGGACGGTTAGTTCTTTGGTTCAACAATAGAAAAAATCTTTATTAAATTAAAATATTCCAAAATAACGCGTTACGGTGTCCATTCCATTTGCTCTCTCTCTCTAGATGCCGACTGCGCCTGGATCACCACTGCACCATCCACAATCGATGCGTCGGCTTCGAGAACCACAAGGTCGAAAAAATTCGCCAAGAGGGGGAATTGGCGCAGTTTTTCATCCTTCTGTGCATTTACGTCACGACGGCGGCCCTCTTTGTGGTCACCACCTGTGGCACGCTCGCCTGTCGGAAGTTGATGGTTATTTTCTGTGAAGTCGAGATCTGAAACATATCAGCAAGCGGTTTACGATCCGGAGACGATGCAGTTGGCGGACGTCGTGCACCTCGGCGCTATCATTAATGGGCTTGTATGGACTTTAAGTTTTCAAATTGATCTTGGCAGTTCGTTGCCGGCTCAATCGGCTACATCCTTCAGCTCCAATTGTGGCTCATCGCAAGAAACAAGACGACGCAGGAATATCTCGTGGGTCTCAATGCGAATTTCGCAATGGGAAAAATTACAGTACGAGGAGTACGTGATGGAGAATAGGGGCAATCCGAACTTCACGCCAAAGCCGATCATCAACTACGATTGCGGCAGCGTCTTCGCTAATTTCAAGGCTCGCTTCGGTTTCAAAGAAAGTAAAGTAATATTTCAGGTAGTCTTCGGAGAGTCGATCTGGCTGTGGCCACTGCCACTCGCGACGACGCCCGGCGACGGCATCTCCTACCACGAGAAGCACGACTGAGGGACCGACACTGCGGTTCATAATCATACCCGTTTTGAGAAATAAAGTTTGAAATAAAAAATTGCGTCTTTAGATTGTGCTCAACCCCTCCGTCCCTTTTCAAATCTGTGGCAAAGCTTCCAGTTCCGACATGTTTTGTGATCAATTTTACAACCAGTAATTCTTCGTTCCTTTGGAATGAATTAGTTTTTGGCTATTGCAAGACTTATGCAGACAGTTGCAAGAATAAGAGGAAGATGAAAATGCGCGATCAAAGAAATCAATTCTCCTCTTCGGCGAAATTGTGTATGTTGAGCAGCTCTTATAGCCCGACCGCTGTAGAACGTCGCCAGCTGCTCGGCACTAGCCGGCGCATCAAGCATTGTGTCACGGAATCTCCGAACAGCTTTAGCGTATTTTCCATTTCCTTAATTTTCACTTGTTAGTGTTGAAAGCGTGTTTACCGGCAATACGCCTAAGCCAAAAAGGTATGGTTTCATCGGAGACGTCGCGTTTGTAAAGTCGGTGTCCCATTCCATGTGATCGAATAAGTTCAGCATGAAGGGATTGCTCGGCGAAGAGGGGAACAACAAGTAGAGGGACGCCAGCGCAAATCGATTCTCGAGTGCTGAAAGATTGTTTGTTGGTTTGTTTTGAATCAAGCAGAAGAAAAAGCTCACCTCTTCATGCCTCCATGAGAAAGGAACACTTTTGTGTTGTTATGCGCCAGAATATTCTTTTGTGGCGGCCAATGGACAAGATGAATGTGATCGGCAAGAAGGCCCTCAACTTGCTCTGGTCGGCCATTATACGAGACGATGACGCTGAAGTGTAATCTGACAAGTTTTAGACCTTACTTGAATTCTGTCAACTTCCTCAATCCACCAAACATTGCGTCGACGAATTCTTTTGGCGCAAATTCCCAGTTCATATGAGAGCCGAAGGCCACGAACACAACGCCTTTCTTGCTGGAATCGTCGAGAATTGCTTGCAATTTCAAATCGAGGAGTCTGTTAGAAGCATCGCAACGGTATCCGACTTGAATGATTTCATTTCCAACTAAAATTATCACCGTGTCAAGGCAAAGCTGCAGCAAACCTGGAGCTGGATACGCTAGATGTGTGAGGTCTTCAACAAAGTGATAAGATGAGGCTGCCACTAGCCCATCGAAGGTAAAGGCTTGATGGGCCACCAATAGAAAGTTATTGCAGAATAGCGAAACGGCTAAAGGAACATGGAAAAGCTCCAGAACTGCCGTTGTGTATTGCAGGAAACGATCAAGAAAGAGCCGAATGTCATACTCTCTCCAGGGTTTGATGTGGAAACCGGGTCGATTGAGAAAGTTCCGGCCTGAAAAAGTCTCTGTCAAGTGTAAATCCCGACCTAGTGATTGAAAATAAGCAAAATAGTGCATTGGAACACAGGTGCTGAGGAGAATTATCGGCTTTCTTCGAACTTGATGGTTCTCATAAGCAATGGCCCACGACGTAAAAGCAAAGATGTCATCAACGATCACCAAATCCCACGGCGTCTCGAATATGGGCTTCAGCTGCAAAACCGACGGCGCGTAAATGCTTTTTGTCCTGGATTGAGTAGAGATCGCAGATTATGACGCACTGAATGAAAACAAGGCATACCTCTTGTCTGTGCTCATTCCAGGCTTGCTGAAGGGCCTCATCGCCGACTACATGAGTGAAGGCGAAGTCGACATAGGAAGCGGAATTCCACCAAGCATCTACTAGGACAACTTTGTCGATGTAGTGGTCTTCTGTGAAGTCGAACTTGTTTTCGTTGCAAAGAGTTCCAAACCTTTCAATTTGATGTAAGTGTGATTGATGCCAGGTGGATACGAGTAGGGCTTTGGCTTTGAGTGCATCTCGAGGATGTGCATGTGATGGCCCGCATTGCTCAAACTTCAAAAGCTGCCTTCAACCTAGCAGAAGGCAATTTGCTCACGTTTGTCCAATTGGCAGAAAGCTGGCGATGTGACTATCCGAATTATGGAAACCGCTGAATAAAATTTCAGCCGATCGCACGAGTGAGATGAAAAGGCCGAAGAACACGATGACAGACAGCATGACAACACAGCCAGCAAGATAAGATACCAGTCGTAGTCGGGTTGTTGACCTTTTAGGATTGAGCGAGACGGGAGTGTGAAGGGCAAAACGTCTCGTTCACGTCTCGCACCTTCGTTACAGCAGAAACTCGATGAAGATGGGGCTCGAACCTTTCCTTGAAAAGACGCTCGCTCGTTTTGGACGTGCAAAAAGCAAAACGTGCCCGACGTTAAAGTCTGCGCACACTGAAGAGGGCGTCAAACATCTCATCGCGACTGGCTGCGGGTCCGTTCAAGTTTCTTTCGAAAAACGTCATCGAGAGGCGCTGTTCAGCTTTTGAGAAGACTCCCTTTGCGGTAATGCGGAAAAAAGTCTATGACCAAAGCTGATTGTGAGATTTTGCACTGCAAGGTTGAGGTCTAATAATCCATTTTGTAGCTAATGTTTACACACAATCAAAGTTATTTCTTTCTTTCTTTTTGCAATCAGGCCAATTTGCACTTTGTGGTATCAGGCAACTTCGAAGTGTGAATTTTTCATTCTTTAAAGGTGCAGTAGTGCTGAAGTTTAGTTGTTTCAAACTCTGTCGAATAAACTCATCAGCTTAGTAACGCTTGTTAACTTTGCGAATCTTCAATGGCGAAGTTCTTTGCAGGCGCCCTTAGCTGTAAGTGTCTAATGATAAGAATAGACATATTTTATTTAGTCAACGGGTCAGACGACGAAGACGAATCGGTAACCTTCCCTGGCGTATCAGATGTTTTACTTACAACAAGTAACAAAAGGCGCGATAAAATAGACTTGGAAAGATTCTCTGTTCCTTCATCGTTTGTTTCAGGCAGTAATTGTCGATTTTTCCAAGTGTAAAAACAAACATCTCGCTTCCTTATTTCTGCAAGACGACTACGCGGATGTTTACCTCGAAGTAGAAGGCGAACGGCTTCTCTGTCATCGTTGCATTCTTGCACCAAGCTGTGACTATTTCAGGTTGTTCATTTTTTATTTAGTCGGCAACTCAAAACATGTTTAGAAGCCTCTTAATTGGACAACAATTCCAGTCGGTCGTGCAGTTGAATGTTCCACTGAACGCCTTCAAGGCCGTATTGAGGTTCAATAGAAACAAGCTGATCTAAACAGTTCGTAAAATGTTTCAGCTATATTTACACGGGGAAAATGGTCGTTGATGAAGAGAAAGACAACCTTTTGGAAGTAGCGGCCTTGGCACACTTCTATGGCTTCGCTTATCTGCTTCAAAAACTCGACGAGCATTTATCTGTAAGCGCATTTCTTACTGCAGTCTACGTCACATAGCATCGAATAACTCCCAACTTCATTTATGATGTTCTCGAGTCACCATTACGCTTGTCGATACCAAACGTTCTCATGGAGTGCGGGCGTTATGTGAAGGATCATCCAGATATCGTACTCAGTCACGATGTAAGGCATGCTCAAACTTTACTAAATGTTTCATTTTTCAGAAGTTTATCAATAGCGATCGAAATGTAATGGCGCAAATCATCAAATGGTGCAATCGGAACATTGAGCATATTGTGTTGGTCGAAGCTGTATTGCTTTGGTTCAAACAAAACGATAGCGTAAGCGAATGTGGATGCTCAAAAACTTAGCTTTTCTCAGTTTGCTAATCGCGATCGAATTCGAACTCTCATCGACTTGGAGAGTACTGATATTCTGCGTGCAGTTCGACCATTAGGACTCTTTACTTGCAGCGAGATTCTTGATGCACTGGAGGTTTCGGACGACAAAGTCCTCGACGCCATACGCAAAGACGAGGAGAATCGTCGAATGTCTTTTGCAACGTGGTTGACGCAGTTCAACGAATGCTAACCAGTCCCAGTACATGATCACATAAATTTTACGTTTCGTGCCTCGTTGAAATAAATTAAAGCGTGCAAGACTGCTGAGTATGAAATGAAAAACATTACAGATAAGCTTATGAATGTTCGAAGCTATTAATGATGAGATATTCAATACACGATCCTGCTCTTTCATTGTCGTCCCTTGAGTCTTCAACGATAATCGGCGGAAGAAAATTCCTCTGCGCTTGCTGAATTAGGCATTCAGTACTTATTCGTTACTGTCCATGCGCTAAGTCAACGTTATCAGACTGAATGACTGATAAAACTTTCAAACTGGTCTTGTTAGCACCCTTCAACAAAAGCTGGAAGATATCAACGTCATGCAGAGTGCTAATCATTGTTCTTCAGGAAGGACCATCTCACAATTTGCACCACAAATCATCCTCTGACTGAAAGTTCAGTCACTAGCCTCGCTCAGAGTGTGGCCTCACTGAAACGTTTTCTAACGACGACTCTTCTATTTTGCCATTGCAAAGTCTTTGCACCATCGATCGATCATGTTAGGTAACGCGTGAATTAGCGCATAGAGCTTTAATGTTGTTTCAGTTTCATCGGACGATGAATCTCTCGAAACTGAAGAACTTGACTGGGACGACTCCGATTTCAATTCCCCAAGAAAGGACAAGATATTGCATAAGAGGGATAAGGGAAGCCATGCTGGCCGCAAGTCGACGATATTCGTCTATGATCAAGGCAGTCGTATCGCCTCTCTCTTTCTTCAAAAAGATTTCGCTGATGTTTTTCTTGAAGTAGAAGGCGAGCGTCTCCCTTGTCATCGCTGCATTCTCGCTTCAAGTTGCGATTACTTCAGGTCTGTCAACCAATCTTCATGTTGCAATTCTGTTTAGAGGCCTGTTCTTTGGCGGAATGCGAGAGCAGTTCCAGCAAGTCGTGCCTTTAAACGTTCCCCTGGATGTCTTCAAAGCTGTGCTGGGGTTAGAATTTAAAATTATTCAAGTTACAGCGCAGTTTTATTTACACTGGAAAGCTGGCAGTCGACAAAGCCAAAGTGGATCTTATGGAAGTAGTGTCTTTGGCTCAAATGTACAACTTTGGTGAACTTGTTACAGCGTTAGACAAGTATTTAGCAGTGAGTCCACGATTTTCTCGTAATGCTTGTTTCAGAAGCAAATAACGATGAAGTTCGTGTATGAGATTCTCGAGTCGCCTTTGCAACCTTCTCTTCCGAAAGTTCTCAACGCTTGCAAGGAATATGTGTGGAATTATTCGCGAATTGCATTAACTGACGAAGTTTGCGCATTTTTGTTGTAAAAAATAAATTAAAATTAATTTCAGAAATTTATAAAATTAAGCTTGAAAAACGTCGAGCAAATTGTTAAATGGTGCAACAAAAGAAGCTACAGTATCATTCTATTTGAAGCTTTGTTGGAACGATTCCGTCGTAGCGAAAATGTAAGCGCGATTAAAAATGACGGAATTCAGAGTTGACAGTCTTCCGAGCGAGAAATGATCCGTGCTCTCATCGACCTTTCCAACCTTCAAATGTCGTACATCTTACATGTCGTGCGACCTTCAGGACTCTTCACCGCCGACGAGATCTTAGACAAACTTGACAAACCAGCCGAAACAGTCGAGAAAAAGTCGGTTACTGCTTGGTGTTATTGAATACGGAGAGAAACCTTTTTGAATGAAACTTCAAGTGGCTTGGTGAAAAACGTTGCTCTGAATTTTATGTATTGAAATCAAGAATAAAATTTTCGTAGAATGTTCATCTTTGAACTGACAGAAAGCCACTGCGGTTTAATGACGGACAGTTTAATTTTCAATTGTGCTGTTTTTCCCATATGCGTGTCACATCGGTACTTGCATTTCTTCCACTCTGCAAACGTTTCTCGACGGAACTTCTTATTGTTAGTACCTTGACAAAGCTACTGCTAATCTCTACGCAGAGTCTGGGAAAAATCGTACGGTGCTAATCCTTCTTCCTCCCGAGGTCATCTCGCAGCTAGCAGGATTAGATCATAATTTACTGAACGAACGGCCAAGGGTAAGGTGGTCTTCCAAAGTCCCTAATTTAAAAGTATTTGGTATGTCATAAAAACTGTTCTGCAATATTGTGCAGGTGCCGTAATGTCTTCATCGGATGAAGACATTTCAGACGAGATGTCATCTGAAAGTTCAGACAGCGAGGCGGTCATCGAAGTAGCGCCGTATGCAAAGAAGAAGAGTACTGTTGGCGACCCGCAGCTGCTGGGCGTAGACATTTCAAACCGTCAAAGCAGTCACGTTGCCTCCTTGTTCCTTCAAGAAGAATTTGCGGATGTTCATCTCGAAGTTGAAGGCGAGAGACTTCCCTGCCATCGTTGTATTCTCGCCGCAAGCTGTGAGTATTTCAGGTTTGTCAACAGGTTTTCAATTTGGGAATGATGTAATTTTTTAGAGGCCTTCTGTTTGGCGGTATGCGAGAGCAATTTCAGCCTGTTGTGACCTTGAACGTTCCTCTGAACACCTTCAAGGCCGTGCTGGGGTAAGGCTTCTGAAGACCATAAGTAATTCCACAGTTTTATTTACACTGGAAAGCTTGACCTTCTAAACGCCGAATTAGATATCATGGAGCTCATCTCGATGGCTCAAATGTACAATTTGAGCGAGCTTCTTACAGCACTGGACGAGTATTTAGCCGTGAGCTCTCTATTTCCCATACTCCTTGTTTCAGAAACGCGCATACAAATCGATGCATTTCGCGTACGAGATTCTTAAGTCGCCTCAACAAAATTCCATTCCAAGAGTTCTCGCCGGTTGCATGGATTTTGTGTGGAAGCACACCAAAACCGCACTCTCTGCTGAAGTACGGCTCACTTCCAAATTAATTAAATTTATTTTCCCAGAAATTTGTGACACTAAGTGCCGATGATGTTGAGCAATTACTCACTTGGTGCAACCAAAAACGCTTCAGTGAAAATGTGTTTGAAGCGTTGCTGGATTGGATTCGTCATAACGAAAGCGTAAGCGAAGCAGCCAATTTTGAAATTAACTTTCAAAGTCTCCTGATCGCGAGAGAATTCGCGACCTCATCGACCTCTCTCAACTTGAGAAGTCATACATTGTGCGTGTCGTGCGACCTTCAGGACTCTTCACGGCCGACGAGATCCTCGATAAACTCACCAAGTCACCCTCGAAAAGTCGAAAGAGACCTCTTTTGAACGAGGAATTTGCCTAGACAGACTTGAGGGCGTCCTTTGTTTTTGAAGACAAACTAACCCGAATTGGGCCTTAAGCTCACTTGCAAAGTGCCCTGTTTATTTTTGTTTTTAGAAAAAATAGAGTAGAGCCTTGGGCCAATTTTTGCGAAATCATCACGCCAACTCGTTTTGAATGTGCCTTCACTCTAGTTGTTTGAATGTTTCTATGAATAATCTGTCTTGTCGATTTGTTTTCAAAAGGCGGCCCTGCAACATTCCAGGACAATAAATTACCCGCAGAAACTGTTTGCAATATGCGGGACCACGGCATTCATTGCCGGATTGCCCGAGATCGGAAAGTGTTAATCTTCGTTCTTTTCTGGGTCATCTCACAGTTAGCAGCACGTCAGTACGAGCCTACAATTCTCTTGATTCTTTTCTCCTAGAACTTTTACAAAGTCACTATCTGTTGTCTGTAGCGTCAACATCAATAATTGCTTGTTCTTTAGCTGCGTCATGTTGGGCAACGCAAGTGAAGAAGACTAGGATAGTTCAGAAGTGGCGCGCTCGATCCTATACGCGACCGCTCCTCGGAGGGTTTCGATTTGAGTTCATCGAGATCGTCATCTGGGAGTGAAATCCCAATTGTCAGCTCGTCCGACAATAATCAGAATGCTGAACGCGATCCAATGTTGCTTATCGATATTTCTAACCGTAAAAGCAATCGTATCGCCTCTCTGTTCCTCCAAGAGGACTTTACTGATGTTCATCTCCCCTTCCCCTGATCCCCCTGATCCCTGATGATTTCCCCTGATCCCGAAGCGAATAAATCTTCATATCATATCATATCATATCTCGAAGTAGATGGCGAGCGCCTTCCTTGCCATCACTGTATTCTCGCGTCAAGCTGCGATTATTTCAGGTTAGTCAACATGTGTTCAAAGTGGAAATATGCGTGTTTTAGAGGACTGCTCTTCGGCGGTATGCGAGAGCAATTTCAACCTGTCGTGCCGCTGAGCGTCAAATTGGACGTCTTCAAACCTGTTTTGGGGTGAAGTTTTTGATCTGCATTGAATAATTTGCAGCTTCAATTACACGGGAAAACTGATAATGGACAAAACGAAAGTCTATATCATGGAAGTCGTCTCAATGGCTAAATGTACAACCTTGACGAACTTCATGAGGCACTAGGCAATTACCTAGCAGTGAGTTCGCCATTTGATCACACTCCGTGTTCCAGAAGCAAATGACGACGGATTTTGTGTACGAGATCCTCGAGTCGCCCTTGTTGGCTTCTCTTCCGAAACTCCTATTCGCTTGCGAGGAGTACGTGTGGAAAAACACCAAAGCCACACTCGCAGATGAAGTTTATTCCACTACCAGTTCAGGACTTCACCTCCTTGTTACAGAAATTCGCAACACTAAGCGCCAGTAACGTCGATCAAATGGTAAGCTTCTGCAATAGCTCGGACTTCAGCACAACTCTGTTGAAGCTCTATTGGGATGGATCCGTCATAACGAAGACGTAAGCGTTGCAGAAAATTTCGAAATTTAGAATTATGTAATAGTCACCAGATCGCGATATTCGAGACCTCATCGACCTTTCTCGGCTCGAAATGTCGTATATTTGGCGTGTTGTGCGACCTTCAGGACTCTTCACGGCCGACGAGATCCTCGAGAAACTCGGTAAGGCAGCGGCCAAGAAAAAAACCCGACACTAAATTCTGAAACACCAACTGGCTTTCACTGATTAATAAAAATTTTGGAGCAGTTTGTTAGCATGTCACAAATGCTTCGGTTTGACCGTCAGAGACATCAAAATTGGGTGGACCTATGTGCCAATTTGTCCTTCCCAGGAGGGTCGTCTCACAATTTGCAGCACTGCGTGTACCCTCATTTGCTTCAACGCTCAGTCAACTGCCTCACTCTTTGTGTGCCGTCTCTTGATTGTCTTCCAACGCCCTAGTTTGTCGTCTACAGGCTTCTATTTGACTATCCAAAGCTCTTTGTTCTACTGCTCTACCATGCTAGGTAACCTGCAAGTAAACGTGTAAAACTTCATACATGTTTCAGGTGGTGTTCCTCTTAGACGTCATCAATTAGGCGTGATGGACTTTGATGACGATTCATTGAGCGACGACGAGATGAGATTACCAAAGACTAGCCATCAAAGTGCTAATCGTGGCTCAAAGATAGTCATAGAACGTTCAAGCAACCGCACCGCTTCTTTATTCCTTCAAGAAGACTTCGCGGATGTCCATCTCGAAATTGATGGCGAGCGTCTTCCCTGTCATCGTTGTATTCTCGCCTTAAGTTGTGATTACTTCAGGTTTGGCAATGTATGCTCAACGTGAAAATGTTACTGTTTTAGAGGCCTTCTCTTTGGCGGCATGCGCGAGCAATTCCAGCCCGTGGTGTCATTGAATGTTCCACTAGATGCCTTCAAGGTTGTGCTGGGGTAAGCTTGCTGAAAAATGTTCGCCAATTTTCAGCTTCATTTACACTGGAAAAGTGATTATGGACGAAACGAAAGTGAATGTCATGGAAGTCGTTTCGCTGGCCCAAATGTACAATCTTGCCGAGCTTCTTGAAGCATTGGATGAGTACTTAGCCGTGAGTTCGTCACTGCTTGATTGCTCACCAGGCGTCAGACGCACATAACAATAGAGTTTGTGTACGAGATCCTCGAATCGTCTTTACAAGTTTTTCTTCCAAGGGTTCTGTCAGCCTGTAAGACCTACGTGCCGATTAATGCAAAAGCCATTCTCTCTGATGAGGTTAGTTTGACCGCCACTTTTAGGTGTGATTTTTTGATTTGCAGAAATTTGCTAAATTAAGCCCCAATAATGTTGAACAAATAGTCGAATGGTGCAGTGGAAAACGCTTCATTAATGCCACAGTTAAAGCTTTGTTGGGTTGGATTCGTCATAATGAAAACGCAAGTGAAGTTTAAAATGTTGAAATTTAGAGTTGACAGTCGCCTGATCGCCAGAAAATTCGTGATCTTATCGATTTCTCACAAAACACGCACATAGCTGCACGAAAAAGCCGCAACGGAGAAGTTTTTAAACTGCGTATCGACTTGTCTTTCAGAGGATACTCGATATCCAAGAACACTTGTCGGTCAAATGGATGGGCAACAAAAAGACGAAGAACAACAAGACCAACATAATGAACAACAAAAAGAAAAAACGACGACCAAAATCTGAGAAGTACTACAGCAGTTCTTGGATATAGACAAACCCCAACCGGTCGTCTTGTGGACCAGATTTTTTACCAAAAGATATTTTCGAATCTATCTTTTGACGTTTTTCTTTTCGATACAGAAAGACACCGCGCTCTGTCGTTTCGATGCTCCCATGAACGAACTACGAGGTCGATTTCTTTTCGTAAGGCAGTGTGATGCTCGCGAGACGCTAACAATAAGCAACAATTGTCAACGTATTACCTCGCTCTCGAAAGTCTCTCTCCGGGTGTAGTAATGATTGTCGCGAGTCTTTTCGTATTTGTTAACTTTAAATTTCTTCAGCTGTTATGCTGCGCAACAGAGACGACGTGGATAGCTCCGATGAAGCCTCATCGGACGAAGACGAGGAGTCTTCTGGCAGTGAAGACAGGGAAACGCCAAGTGACTCCCAAGCATCTCCTGCGAGGGATCAGAATACCGAGCGCGATCCAATGATGCTTGTCCACATTCCCAACTGGCAAAGCAACCATATCGCCTCTTTATTCCTTCAAGAAGACTTTGCTGATGTTCATCTCGAAGTTGAAGGCGAGCGGCTCCCTTGTCATCGCTGCATTCTCGCTTCAAGTTGTGAATACTTCAGGTCTGTCAACCAATCCTCATGTTGCAATTCTGTTTAGAGGTCTGTTGTTTGGCGGAATGCGAGAGCAGTTCCAGCAAGTCGTGCCCTTGAATGTTCAACTCGATTCCTTCAAAGCTGTTCTGGGGTAAGAATTTGGAAGAATATTCAGTAATGGTTCAGTTTTATTTACACTGGAAAACTGATTATGGACAAGGCGAAGGTGGATATACTGAAAACTGTACAGTTGGCTCAGATGTATGGCCTTGAAGAACTTCTGGAATGTTTGGACAAACACTTAGCAGTGAGTTTGCCTCTTGCTCCTAGTTTTTGTTTCAGAAGAGAATAACGACGATGTTTGTGTTTGAGATCCTTGAGTCCCCAGTACAGCCTTCTCTTCCGAAAGTCCTGGCCGCTTGCAAGGAGCACGTATCAAAGAATACGGAAGTCACACTCGCGGAGGAGGTTTGTTAAGCTCTAGTGTTGGATTTGGATTTTGTTTTCGAAGTTTGTCAAATTGAGCGTCACTAGCGTCGAACAATTATTCACATTGTGCGGCAAAGAGCGCTCCAGTTCCACCGCATTTGAAGCACTCTTGAAATGGATCCGTCATAATGAACGCGTAAGCTAAGCTTGAAATATTGATATTTAAGCTTCGTTTTTAGTCTCCTGATCGGGAGAGAATTCGAGCTCTCATCGACCTCTCTCAACTTGAAAACTCGTTCATTTTGCGTATCGTGCGACCTTCAGGACTCTTTACGGCTGATGAGATCCTGGACCGTATCGAGAAGCCACCCGAGAAAGTGCAAAAGATCGCGCGAGAGGCTAGACTCCAAGACGTCATGGCGTCCATTTTGAAGCACAAACTCAACCGAATTGGGACGTAAACCCTTTAAACAGACATCGTTTTTTAAACGTTTACAGCTGAACCTTATTCCCTGCCTTCTACTAACGGCTAGTTTTGTTGACTATTTGTGCAACAAATAAATACGCCTTTTCGATACTATTGGTAGAAGTTCAAAGTGTTAGTCCACGAGGCCCACAGTGGGCAGACTGTTCTGTGACGCTCTATCTTGCCACTGTACAGACTACCGATTTGCTACGATTATTTGTGAAACCTCGTCGCAGCAATAGTCCTAAACAGCACATCGTTAGCACCTTGTTGTCCGATATCGCACATTGCGCTCAAAGGACTCGGGTTATTTCTTTGCTGCGTCGCTAAATGTTGATGCAGATGGATAAAAACCGCCAGTGGATGTGATTTCTTTTTTCGTTTCCTTATGTAAATAAATCGTTAGCGTTTAGAAATGGCTAATAAAATCGAGGACTGGACGGTAACTTCTACCGATGCCTTGAACGGAGGCACTTCAATTGCGATGAATATCGATTTGACTCCACAGCGAAATGATCAAATCGCCTCGTTATACCTTCAAGAGGAATTCGCCGATGTTCACATCGAAATCGAGGGAGAGCGTATCCCGTGTCATCGATGCATTCTCGCCTCAAGCTGTGATTACTTCAGGTCGGTAAATAATTCAGAAACATGCGAATTCGCTTTTTTCAGGATGCTCTTTTTTGGTGGCATGCGTGAGCAGTTTGAAGCTGTCGTCCCTTTGGTTGACGTTCCACTAAACACCTTCAAAGCTATTTTGAGGTTGGATTATAGCAAGTGTATAAGATTTAGCAGCTTTATTTACACCGGAAAACTAAGCATTGACGACAAGAATGTAAAGATCATGGAAGTAATCGCACTGGCCCACAAATACAATCTCGAAAAGCTGCTTGAAGCAATCGAGGCAAATTTAGCGGTGAGCTAATAGCGAGTTTTTGAAGCTTCCTAGGAAGGCATAACGCCAAAATTGGTCTTGGAGCTTCTGGAAACGTCCTTGCGTCTAAATCTTCGCACGGTCGTCGATGCGTGCAAGCAATGCATCTTTTCGAGTCCTCGTAGCGTGCTTTTCGACGTGGTAGGAACGTTCGACTTCGATAAACCTAATTTCAGGACTTTGTTGAAATGAGCGCCGACGTTGTTGAGCAAGTCATCAAGTGGCTTGATCCAGACTACGCCCAGCTCCAGGTTTTTGAAGCCTTGCATCGTTGGATTCGACAAAACCAAAACGTACATTGTTTTTTTCATCATCAAATCGCTTTTAGTCTCCCGATCGCAACAAAGTCCGAGGTCTTATTGATCTTTCACAAATTGACCACGCCAGTCTTCTTCGGGTTGTCCGACCGTCGGGGCTCTTCTCGGCCGAAGAGATCCTGGACGCAATGGAGAAGCCAATAACAGGAAACCAACAGCCAAGCGAGAAAACCGGGTCGATTGACGAATCAATTGCCCTATTCAATCAAGCGAAAAGGCAACGTAGAGACACATCGCCCGACGATGATGATGATATCGTCTTCTCTTCATCTCCTTCTCAAGAAAGCGTTCAGCTGAAAATCACGTGCACCTTTCTATCCACCAAGTTGAATGAAATACGACGTCGAGTGGAAGGTCTTCGTATGGAAGGATTGTCCTTGATCAAAACACACGACTTCGTTAACCATATTTTGGCTGATTGCACACTTGACACGAATATTCTTGCTGTTGACAAGCTCATTTATGTGCTCTCCAGCTTCACCGGTGTTATGTCTGTTGGTCTCACTGCGAAGAAAATGATTTGCATCGAATAGGAGCTCTAGAATGTTGAATAAAGATTACGTTGCGAATTGGCAAGACAAGCTGTCGATGCACCCACGCAAAGCGTGAGAAATGCTGACAGCAGATTTGGAACTTCGCCAAAGCCGCATACCTCGTTAGCACCTCGTTCGGCAGTCTAGCGACACTGTCATTTTCATCGTGCAACTGAGCGCATTTCCTCCAACAGCTCATTGTGTGAAGTTTTCCTCACAATGTTATCGCAAATACATGACAACGGTTAGTTATCTTCAACTCTAAAATGCCCTTCTTGTATTTAGAAGAAGATGACAAAAACGCGGATTTAACTGCAACTTCAACAGACTTTTCAATGAGCATCGATATAACGCAGCAGAGAATCGGCCAAATTGCGTCGTTGTATCTTCAGGAGGAGTTTGCGGATGTTTACATTGAAATCGATGAAGAGCGTATCCCATGTCATCGATGCATTCTTGCGTCGAGCTGTGATTACTTCAGGTTCATCGCTATCCTGAGGATAAAAGTATTTTTTTCTTTAGGATGCTTCTTTTTGGCGGTTTGCGAGAGCAGTTCGAAGCTATAATCCCTTTAAATGATGTTCCATTGAACACTTTCAAGGCTATTTTAAGGTACAAGTCCATGTAAAACAGATAATTCAAAGCTTAATCTACACTGGAAAACTTGACGTCGACGGAAAAGACGTCAAGATTTTGGATGTGATCTCCTTGGCGCACAAATATAATCTCAAGGAGCTGCTTGAAGCAATCGAAGCCAATTTGGCTGTGAGTTAATGCTCCGTTGTCGAAGTTTTTAAAGAAGCGAATGACACCAAAATTGGTCTTGGAACTTCTCGAAACGTCTTTACGCTTGAATCTTCGCACGCTTACTCAAGCCTGCAGGCGCTGTACCTTTTCGAATCCTCACTCTCTGTTCTTCGACGAGGCAAGATTCTTTGTCAATGCAATGGACACATGTGTAGGGCTTCGTTCAAATAGGCGCCGTCGTTGTTGAAGAACTTGTTAAATGGCGTAATCCGATCTACGCCGGCATCCACGTCTTCGAGGCTTTGCATCGTTGGATACAGGAAAACGAAAATGTAAGTTTGTAAAGTTTACAAGGCAGATTTAAAAGTCTCCCGATCGCAGCAAAGTTCGAGCTCTAATTGACCTTTCACAAATCGACCACGACAGTCTGTTGCGAGTAGTTCGACCTTCGGGACTCTTCTCGGCCGAAGAAATTCTCGATGCAATGGAGAAGCCAACAAAAAAGAAGGATCCGTGGGATACTGGAAACGAACCGTCATTCTCTCAATTTGGTGTGAAAAGGCGACGCCTAGAAACTTCGTCACCAGAAGCGAGCTCGCCGTGGTCTACCGAGAACTTTCAGCTGAAAATCACGAGCACCGATTCGTGCACCCAATTGCAATTTAGCGAAATTCCGCGCCTCGTGAAGGAAATCGACGGATTGATCGCGATTCAAACCGATGACTTTTTTCTTGATAACTATCTTCTGATTGATTGTACCTTGGATACGGATGTTTTAACTGTTGACCAACTTATCAACACGATTTCCAGTTTCACTGGTGTCGAGTCGGTTGAACTTATGACGGAAGAAGTTATTTGTATTGAATAAATTACTTCGACGTCCAAAGAAAAATGCAAAAATTAAGGGTGGTAAAGAAAAAATATATTTCGATAAAACAAACGTTGAAAGTGTTCGCTCGCGACGAATATTTCTGTTTCGCAGTTGCCCGCACTATCCGAATTTGATATGGACGACGTTTAGTGTCGGCGCGAGGATGATTTTTACGAAATTCTGATCATCTTATTCGCTGTACTTCATTGTTGTTCTGGGCATTACGGCGCGCTAATGGACGATATTTTGAGAAAGTTAGACAATTTGAAGGTTAAGACTTCGACATGTACGTCTTTTGTGACGAAGTTATAGTTCTTTTTAGCCAAATTCCCTCCTGTGAATCATCGAACTGCTCACCAGGCGAGGATCGCCGCCCTTTATGGCGATGACGCTTTGAGTGATGCACAATTTTCTGTTCGAGGCATCATTTTCCGAGTGCACCGTGTTTTTTTCTGGCGAATAAAACTATGAAAGATCTTTAGAATGCGCCTTCCGGATGACATTGAGAGGCTGTACACCATCGAGATTGGCGTCGCCGAAGACGGATGGGAATTGCTCGTCGATCATTCGGAGACTCCGTCCAGGTTTCTGACTTTGTTCCTCCATGTAACCATCGAAGGTTTCAGAGGCTGGCAAAATTTCTACTTCAATCCGAGGTCGATCAACTGCTTTCGAATTTGTCGCAGACACAGTGGTTCAGTGGTAGAATGCTCGCCTGCCACGCGGGCGGCCCGGGTTCGTTTCCCGGCCGATGCACCATGTCGCAGACACAGTGGTTTCAGTGGAGAGATTTATTCAAGAGGCACCGGCTAGATCGAGAGCATCGTACAGACAGTAACTTTGCCGGGTCGGAGCCTGGCTTTTATACGAGAAGGGCCGTGTCTGGGTCACAACTCAACGCACGGGGTCATGAGATAAGGAGAGGAGTCGCTAGCGGCAATGCCCGAGTTGCCGCGGCGACAGAATTCGACCCTATTCCGTGAGAAGACACTTATAGGAGAAAACTCTTTAGGATGTTCTTCAAGTGCTTCATTTCGAATGTCCATCGAACCTCAAGTGGATGAGCAGCATCTGATAGCATCCGTTATCTTTCTTTTATGGACACACTTCTCGTTGGTCTTGCAACTATGTAGATATGATACCATTTTTTTCAATGAATGTTGAAAAAAAATATCTGGTCGACGTTTTTGAAAGTTGTTCGTGTCCCTAGAATAGTTGGTTTCAACTCGTGAATTACTCGTGAAGTACGTTTATTTACTGCTGTCTATTTCGAATTTAGCCCTTACTATATACTCGCAAAGTCGTCTTGACAAACCTCCTCAGCGCCTTGCAATCTTATCAGCTCCACAGCGCTTGCGCGTGGCTGTTCACGAGTGGTCGCATATTGATCGAAACTTTTTTGTCATCTCGCTCTCTAAGTATGCTCAAGCAGCATCACGAGACTGGTAAGAAATTTAGCGTCATAAAAAATGTTCTTCTCTTGTTAGATAAGGAAAACGAGCTGGCCGGAGTTCGTAAGATTTATAAATTTTTTGCTGAACGTCGTCAAGACGATCTTTGTCTGACCACCAGTATGCCGACTGTTGACGATGGCGTCACAACATTCGACCTTGGCGAACTGCGAAACAGTAGAATTGCTTCACTCTACCTTCAGGAAGAATTCGCCGATGTTCACATTGAAATCGCCGGCGAGCGCCTTCCGTGTCATCGTTGCATTTTAGCACCTAGCTGCGCTTACTTCAAGTTTGTCGTCAAAAAATTTCAAGAAATGGTACAAAGATTTTAGAACCCTCCTTTTCGGTGGCATGCGTGAACAATTCGAACCCGTCGTGGCTTTGGATGTGCCTCTAGAACCCTTTCTGGCCATTCTGCGGTTCGTTTAGCAACGTATTGACTTCTTTAGATATATTTACACCGGAAAGTTTACGATTGATAAGAAGCAAGCAAATGTTGTGGATGTGCTTACATTGGCTCACATGTACGATCTAAAGGAGTTACTTGAAGTCTTGGAGACGCATATTACAGTTTGCGTCCTTTCATTTTATTTTTATAAGGTTTCATAGGACCACCTAACGCCAAGAGACGTGTGCGAGATTTACGGCACTGCGTTAAAGTTTTCCCTACCAACGCTCATTACGGCATGCAAAAGCCTTGCGTCAACACATCCGATGGAGGTGTTAAAAAAAGAGGCGCGGCAGCTTCTCATTGTTTTCATAAAGAAACTGTTCAGAACTTCGTTCGAATGACGGCCACCTCGGTTGAACAAATTATCGAATGTTGTAAGCAAAGAGCCAAAGGCATCGAAATCTTCAACGCCGTATCACTGTGGCTTGAGCACAACGAAGATGTAAGGAAGCTTATGCAACTTTCGGAACATATACGCACATTTTTTCAGGACTGTGGCAGAATTCGCAACCTGATTGACTTGACTCAGATTAATCAAGCCGATCTTCTTCGCATAGTTCGGCCATCAGGATTATTTAGCGCTGACGAAATTCTCGATGCGCAAGAAGCGCTCTTGGCTAGAGACTTGGGAGAAAAATGTGAAGCCGATGTCACAGAGCCTTACTTGCAAAAGCAAAAGCACCTCTGTTTATCGTTACGAGTTACGCATCGATCTGATCGAAGCAAAGAAGCGGTTCGATATTCCATTGAATCGCTTCGCTTGAATGGACTAATCTATGTTCAAGTGCATCAAGAGCAGTACTTTGGACCATTGTTTGTGGTTTGTACAGTGAACCATCATGTCTTGCCGATGGACAAACTTCTCACTGTCATCCGAGCACTGCCCGGTGTTTATGCCGTGACAACTTCGTGAAACTTATTTTCTGTGATATGTAACATTTAACATAATTTGTGCTGGTTTTTTTCAATGTTCCAACTAAGAATAAATACAGGGTGTTCCATTTGATTCTGACGATTTGAGAAATCGATTTTTCGTCCACCGTTCAACCGATTTTGATGCGGTT
>JAQIXL010000906.1:0-23216 GCA_034700245.1 Poikilolaimus oxycercus
TTGTTAAAAGAGGCCTCACCATTGCAAGGCCGGAGGAAATTGTGCCCCTTTGCTCTCACACTGCCCCTTGGTGAACACAACCATCACTTTGTAAACATAACTGCTGAGATACATTGTGTGAACCTTAGTTAGTCAGAGTTTGCTAGTCCTTAGGAAGATGGTCAAAATTAGTAAAAGTTTATCGCGCAGATGGTATCGTGAATGTTTAGTAAAGGCGTATTTCAAGCTATGTTTAAAACTCATCCGTTTTTAGCGAAAAGGAGCTGCTTTCAAGAGAAGAGAATCACGTTGAGCAACTTCGTGAGAAGGATCAGCACTACGCTCTGCTTGTCAACCAACTAAAGGTACTTCGTTTATTGTCAAACCGACTTGACTTTCGTTTCAGGAGCGCATCGATGAATTGGAGGGCCGACTGGAGCAGATGGCTGAGAAACGAGCCAGTGTGGTCAACGGCGAACTAAGCCAACTGAAGGTAGTAAACTTATTGTTTTTGTTCAAAATTCCCTCCAAATAAATAGATTATTCTGCAGGAGGAGTTGGCTTCGCGGGAAACGCAGCAACGTGACTCATCGCCAGCACTCGCCTACAGACCAGCCGCCTCAGAAGTCGTTGAAGAAAAGCCCGCTACAGTTGTGCACAATATTCCTTCTGCGAATCACACAGTGAGACCTTTGAAGAAAAACAAAATGCTCCTAGACTCAAACGCACACGCCAAGGCCGGAACCACGACAAATCATGTCTCCGTGGCAGGTGAGGGGTTGTTTTAAAGGAAGACGTAGAGCCCTGAACAGACCTGAACAGAAACAGATGAGAGTAACCAAGAGTTTTCAGAATACGCAAGAAGACGAGCGATGTGTGTCTTCATCTTGTGAGAGCCCGGTACCGCGAGTCTCGGAGCCAGCCAGTCCAGCTCTCCCCCACCGCTTCCTGCATCGAAGACTCCTCTTCCCTCTGAGGAAACGCTACGTTTCCAATGAGAACAACGACTACTGGCGAGAGAACTACGAGCAGATTCAGGTTTGGCATTGCGTCTTGTGGTGTTTCACATAACAACTATGTGAATGAGGCCTAGCATTGATCAGTCTGAGCGGCTTGTAGCGTGGCAAAACAAAACACAATTTATCAAAGTTTCAAGCTCTTCAGACCACTGTTTTAGGGCTTACAAGTGCTGCACTGGTCGGTGGATGATATCTGTCAATTACTCGTCTCAATGGGCCTTGACAAGTACATCCCTGAGTTCTCCGTAAACAAGATTACCGGGGCTAAGTTCCTCGAACTCGATGGCAACAAGCTCAAGGTCCGTCAACTTTCCCCTAAGCATTTCTGCTTTAGAGCATGGGCATCCAAAACCATTCGGACCGTTCCCTCATAAAGAAGAAGGTGAAGATGATCAAGTCAAGGATCGAGCGAGAACGAAAGCAACTGGAGAAGGAGAGCCGAGCTCGAACCCTCGCTGCTCATCACGTCTGAGACAAGAAGAAACCTCAATTACAGTAACTCACAGAGTACTCACGCAGTTTTCATTTCGAGACCCAAAATGCCGTCGTGCTCAAATCTATCCCCTCTCCCCACCCAGCCACTTCACTTCTCTTTCATGGAACACGCGTTCACTCTTCAGTAATATCGACCTTTTCCTTCTCTTTGTTCAAACTCATAATCCTGTGTTTTTCTTCTTTCCTCGCTTAAAAATAGTTCTTTTGAAGACTTTGCAGCTCTCTTGAATTTGCCGTCGTTTTGCCATAATTTCTCCCACCGCGCAACTCTAGTAGCAGAAGTTTGTTTGCGTATACATAATAGAGAGAATTTATATTTGGTTTTAAAAGTTGTCGATTGTAAAATGGTCCTTCTGATACGAATGAGACTGGTGCTGGACGCATCTGCTGCGCATGAAGAACTTTGAATTTCATGCTCCTTTCGCCTCAGTAACAGTTGTCGGTTGTTCGTCTATCCTGTCTTCTAGCTCAAGTTTCCGACTTCCAGACCACAAATACAGTAATCCGTCTATCATATCCCCGTCGATGATTGTGATGCCAGCGCAAAAGATTTTTTTCTTTACAACATGTAAGTGAGCGGAAATTTTTGATGAAAATGCGCAACACAAGAATTCCAAAAAATCCTCTTTCTCTGTGTCTCACGTTCAATGTGCAGTCGACTTTCGTTTTTCTTTGAAGAATTTCTATTTTTTCTTGTTTCACCGTATCGGCAATATTATCGCGTTTCCAGAGAAATAAAACAAAATACTCATTGTCGGTCACTAGCAACAACGAGCAATTTAAACAATTATCTTACCCTACAGAGAGACAAGCCACAGAATAAACTACAATAATATGTAACAAAAGGGAAAGCCTTTTCACGCTGATTTTTCAAATCAAGGAGTGCTAGAATAGATGGAGCGACAGCAACAGGTTCCGATTTTATCTATATCGGCTGGCGACTCTTAATGATCAATTGAAGGTTTTTTCCAGAAAACTAGAGAAGTTCAATTCGCTTTTTGTATCTAGCCCGACATCGATCTGAGTTTTTTAAGTTTTACGTTTCGAGTTCGAACTCGAAGAGACTGCAACCGTCGCTTTTGCTGGTAGTCTTTTATTACCACAGACTACTGCCATCATATGCTTTCGCTCAGAACGCGCCGGTGATGTAAGGGCCACCGGGCCACCATTTCTCATCGATCTCGACAAACTGGGCAGATGCGGCCATATCGGAGTCGCCGTCGGCCCACACGGCGAAGCTGTTGTCTAAAGCTCGAAGTTTCTGACGAAAATGCAACAAACAATAGCAGGCGTCGACGACCTTATTGTAAATTAAATGTCCAATTTGATTCCAGTCGCCTTCGCTGATTATTTCTGCCGGAATGTCAGCTGTAAAATATTTCTTAACTTGACGGACTTGAGAGAAAAACAAGACCCATCAAGCAAGATAAAAGTATAATTGACTATTAAAAAAGTGCGCTCACTTTCGTTGAGAGACGGCATAACGCAACTGGTGTTTGTTTGCCTTGTGAAAAGGCGAAATTGGTAAGTCTCGTTTTGAAACTCCACGGTCCAATCCTCATCCGAATAGAACCAGTGCCAGGTTTCATATTCATTGTGTATGTACGCCAGATAATCATGTTGCCTATTAAAATATGTAGGTCAGAAGATGCTTTCAAGTTGCTCACCAGTATTGATGATTGTCGAGAATGGGCTGAACGCTGTCCATAACATCGGAAATTGAGTCATCCGGCGAGTCTTGAAGGATGTCCCAAATTGGTAGAACAATCAATGAGGACCAAGCGAAACTCTGAAAGCCGTCTTGCTCACATTGAGAAGCCGGACTCACTTGGAAGTTCTTTAGCGTCGACGACCACACATCATATGTATCACTCGCCTTGGAAGCTGCCACTTGATAATCGGCGTCCGAAACGTTTGTATTTGCGAGATAAAGGCACATGCCGTCGAGTATAACCTGCAATCACTCTGTCAAGGAGTGGATAACACACCACATTATTGATGTGCGTGTAGACGTGGCTCACGAGATCAGTGTACATTTGCATAGAGTAGTTTGCCCCGGCTAGTGAATTTTTCAGAAAAGCATCCTTCACCACAAATTCTATTCGCTAAAAATGAATTTGCCCAGTAAGAAAAGCATTCGTCTCGCAGAGAAAATGAACAGCGGGTCGTAGGTGCTGCAGGCTTTCTGAAATCGCGCCAGACTCGTTGGTGTCGATCCTTGGAAGTAGGCTTGCTGGGCCGTCATTAGGTCCAGGACGGGCATCTCGACATCCTGAGCTTTGAAGCAAAACTGGAATGAAAACTTTACCTGGTTGAATTCGGTTTTGGCGTAAAGGTAGTCAAGTTTTTTGCTGAGATCAGAAAGCGCCTGTACAACTTCGTCAATCTTCTTGTTGAGAGCATCGAACTGGTTGAGCAACGTTGTACGCAAGTCCTTGATCGCTTCTGTGTCGTCGGGCTGAAACATTTGGGTTCTTGCTTAACTGAAAGTCTCACCTTGTCCTGACCCATGCCGAAAAGACCGAGAATGTCCGAGCCCATCTGCAGGAAGGAGGTGATTTCGCCCACTCCAGGAATGAAACTGAGAAATGTTAACGCGTTGAGTAGACAAAAACGAGGGCGTCGAGAAAAGGCGAAATGTCGCCGATGATCTTCTGGGCTTGATCGATTCCTTGTTGGATGTCCGCTGCTGTGTCTCTGAAAAGGGCGTATGGAAATGGCGTGTGGATTACCCGAGAAGGATCTTCTTGACTTCAGCGTGGAACTTATTGTAGCCGATGAGTTTTGCGTGTTGACGCTCACCCTTCATAGGCGGAAGGTTTGGAACATCGCCTAACTTCCCGCACGTCGACGGACCTGCTCCAGGAATGTTGTGGCACACGGAAGGGGTGATCTTGAACAAATATGTTACGTTCTCAAATAGATGAAAATGACAAACGTTCCGTGCAGGATGTAGAACCATCTGGAAGGAGGGCACGGCATGGGCGCCGGAAGCGAAGAGAACGAGAGCGAACGACCAAATCATCGTCCGCCACTGAAATTTGTTTCCATTCACGGTGCTTTTATGTGTCTTGATCAGAGAAGAATTTAATTTAGATGAATCAGATCGTTGGTTTCTTGCAATTCTTTCGGCGACATTGCCGGAATTTTGACGTCAAACACGGGAGCGTCATAGAGGTTCTGCACGAGAAGATTTTTCTCATGTTGTCTTTATCATCCTAATTACTGCAAAACTCGAGACTCTGAGGAAACGTTTTTGTTTAATGACTGTATTTTCACGAAGCTTATTTGACAACACCGTTCAATGTTTCTGGAGACTCAAACAAAAATCTTGAACAGCTGCAAATGTTTGTCTTCTCAACGTCTTGTGAAATACTGCCGCAGAGCTTTGCTTTAGAAAGTCGGAGTCTGAGACACTAAACAAAAGAAGCATACACAAAAGAGGAAGACTTGTTTGTGCAGTTTGGGGCTTTCATGCTTGGCAGAAGCATGAAACAGGGCAAGACGCACTGAATGTGAGCAGCATTTGCAGAGAAAATCGTTTATTTGTCCATATTTAGCCAAACATTTGGCGCTGAATAGCGCTTAGTACGTGAAGATGGCGAAATGATCGTAGCCGAGAAAGCCCTTCATGTCTTTCTGCAGCTTGAATTGGGGAGACGCCGTATAGTCTACGGGCACCTTCCTCACAGCAACACTGTGGCCTTAACATGCTCTGTTTTAGAGGGTGAAGCAGAAAAACAAACCGTGACATTCACCGGCAACACTTATGTAGATTGCCTCAGCAACTTTGGACCAGTCTCCATTCCGATATTCCGGCAAAATGTGTTCTAAAAATTGGCAACGGTAAAAAGAATCGTGTAGATTTTTTTTGTCGTAAGTACGCTGCACCATTTTGGCTCAAAAGCAAATCATGTGCAGAATATTTTTTCAAAACATTATGCTTACTCTCGCTAATATTGGGAACGCTGCACTCAGTAGCGTTCTCACGAGAGAAGATGAAAAATTGATAGCTGAGGCCTTTGAAGGTTAGTGCTCTTTGATGGCTGTAGTAGAAGTTGTAATGCATGGCCGTGTCTCTGTTGAACATCGCCACGTAATCGTTCGCCCTATAGAGGATCTTTTCATTAAATATCGTTAAAACCAACCAATATTGATGTGGATGAAGAATCTTCTCGATCTCCTCCTGAATCGGTTCAAGTGAACGATTGTCCCACATCTTCTCAATAACTTGCTCGATGGGAAAAACGATCAGATTATCCCAGGCCCATGTCTAAAGTCAAACGATTATTATTTTTAAAAAATTTTGGCCTTACCAAGAAATTGTTCAGAGCTTTTTCCGAGGCGTCTAACGCCTCAGCCGCCTTAGCGCTTGAGTGGGCATAATCAACGTCCGTGACGCTCTCCGACCGCAGTTGAAGGCACATTCCTTCGATGAGAATCTGAAATAAGCCTAGGTATTGTGTCTTTAGAGCCTAACCGCGGTGTTGATATGTTTCAGAATGTGCTCGTCGAGTCGGTAAAGCTCCTCCTTGCTGTAGTTAACTGCACGAAGCGAAAGGCGTAGAAAGTCTTCTTCCAGGAGAGTCTTGAGGCGCTAACAAAGCCATGTTGTTATTGTGGAAGAATGTCTCACATCCCAAATGTAAAGCGGATCATTGTTCACGCATGAAATAAGGAATCGTTGACGACTGATTTCCGTTGGCCCTTGCAAGAACGCCTGCTGAGCCGTGAGCAAGTCGCGAAGAGGCATTTCGACGTACTGACAAACAGTCAAACGTGTTGCCACATTTCATTCTTCACCTGCTTGAAGTCGGACTTCGCGAACAGGGCATCGACCTTTGCGCTGAGTTGATTAATTGCCTGCAGGACTTGGTCGAGTTTCTGATTAAGGCGGTCGAATTGACTGCGCATGTCGGTCCGCAAGTTCTTGACGGCTTCAGCAACGTCGGGCTTAACTTATTGCTGTTCTGGTTACAGGCTAAAGCCAACTTTTCCTCCAGCGACCATGCCGAAAAGGCCCAGTAGTTTGGAGCCCATTCTCATAAGCGCAGTGATTGCCGACACGCCGGGAATGACGCTAAAGACTGTCCAATGAAAGTATTCAGAAGCGTACTCAATGGAATCGAGAAGCGGCTCGACCTCATCGATGATCATCTTCGCCGTCGCAACGCCTTTTTCGATGTCCTCTGCGTTGTCACTTAATGACATTAATTTATACTGAGTTTGAATTGTTACCCCAATAGGTCGTTCTTGATTTCGGAGTAAAACTCGTCGAATCCTTCGTATTCGAAGGGACGGCGTTCACGTTTCGTTGGTTGAAGCACGGTGGTGTTGGTGAGAGAATTGCACGAAGCAAGACGATCTCCAGGCTCACTGCTACACGCAGGACTTTTAGGCTGTAATCATAGCGTGTCACACTGTACGACCAGAACACTTACAGTAGCCTTTGGGAGCAAAACCTTCTTGAAGGGTGGCAAGGCAAAAGTGCTGGAAGCGAGGAGAAGAAGAAGAGCTGGAGGCCAAATCATCGCCTTCACACTGAAGTTTCTTTCGTTTGCTCGGCTTTTCAACACTTGCTTTGAAAAGATTCCTCTCACTCCAATTAGTCAGTTTTTTGTCACATTCAGTGGATAGAAACTTCTCTAATTTGGAAACACTTTCAGCCACCGAAGAAGACTTGTCGAAAATGAAGAAATGCATGCGCATTTGTCAGAAGCAGGGAAATGTTATCTGGACGAAAATCCTTTCGAGAAACCTTAATGGTTTGATTTCGCTGGAATCAATAACAAACGTTTGGGTTGGGAAGGTAGACCTTGTCGAAGGAGGGCACCGCAGAGGCGCAGGAAGCTAGAAGGAGAGCGAACGGCCACACCATTGTCTTCACACTAAAATTTCTTTCCTCCATCACATTTTTATGTGCCCTCCAGGAATCTTCATCGGGAAGAATTTCACTTACATGATTCATTTTCACGGTTTCTCGCAATTCTACCCGACAATTCATTCGATTCCTGACGTCTATCACATGACGTTGCTTGTGAGAAGGGCAAGACCTTTTCCTTCGCAGAGCCATGCCTTGACCCCGTGATCAGGCCAGCCGAATTCTAACACGTGATTGTCATCTCTTTGCATTCAACATCTGCAGTTCGAACAAAAGCATATTCTTTTTTTGTTTCTTGCAATTTGCCGAAATTTATCAAGTTGTCAATTCTAGGAGTTCTTCGCATCCGAAGAATAATATAAGTGCTCGACGTTCGTGCTCATTGCGTAGTGTGCCGGTTCTCTTTCGATTAAAAAAATCCCGCTTACTGTTGAGACATCGAAATAGACGAACCCCGAATGAACGCATTTATTTTCGTGGGGGCATTGTATTTCGAAACCGTCAATACAATGTGCTGGATAAGGTTCCGGGGTGTTCTCAGTAGATGTACATGGCGAAATAGTCGTAGCCGAGGAAATTCGGACACTCGTCCCACAGCGGAAACTCTGGCGAAGAGACGAAGTTGTAGACGTCGGCTCTGATGATGATGCTGTGTCCTAAAGGTTTTGCCAGCTTAGTTAATGTTGCAACACGGCTTACCTTGACAATGATTCCACACATGGTAGTAGATCTCGGTAGCAATTCCCATCCAGCCGTCGGCTTTTGCTTCGTCCGAAATATCGCCTGCAATGTTGCAAGTTTTTTTAAAGAGCTCTCTATGTTTACTAATAATAACGTGAATGGACTAGCTGGTATAAAGCAACCATTAGCCATACTCACTTTCACTGATGACCGTCGCATAATCGTCACATGCGTCAATGTTCTCAAGTCTGTTGAAGAGCACAAATTGATAGGGAGTGCCGTCGGATGTTGTGAGGTCTTTTTCGTAGTAATAGTAGGGATAGCCGGTCCACCAAGTGTTCCTGTTGATAAACGAGACATAATCGTCGCTCCTAAAAGCACTTGAAACCTTTGCCTCTAACAACTCGCCAGTATTGATGCGCGTCGAGAATATCTTGAATAGCGCTCTGAATGTCTTCGATGGAAGAGTAGACCCACATCTCGTGGATTTTGTCATCGATTGCGCCCACGAGCAGATTATCGTATGCCCATTGCTGAAAGGGAAAGATGAAATGAGATATTGTCAGTGCTCACCCCAAAATCATTCCGAGCATTCCAAGCGACATCGAGTACAGTGGTGGCCCAATTGGTTGCTTCGGTGTAGTCGATATCCACTGCTTCCGGTTGAGCAACTTTCAGACACACTCCACTGAGGAAAATCTACAAATTCCGAAAATTGTGTCTATCTGCTTCCGAGAAAAAGCATGGCAAAAAATCTTGAAAAGAAGATTTAACGTTTTGCACTCTTCATTCGTGTCCATAAAAAACGACAGTACCACATTGTTGATATGACGGAAAATGTGGCCGGTGAGTTCGTTCAGTGTGTCAACGGCGTATTTTGATGGAGCAAGTGATTTTACATAAAAGTCTACCGTTACAATGTCCCGGATGCGCTGAAATTCAAGCAGTGGAGCTTGTAGATATTTATTCCAACACGTACGTTAAAGATGGTGATCGGATCATGATTCGCACACTCTGTCCTAAGGCTGTCCAGACTATGATCCGTCGGCGAATCGAAGTAGGTCTGCTGGAGCGCCATCAGGTCGTTAACCGGCGTTTCAATGTCCTGAAATGTCAAGGAAATTAGCGCCTTTTGGTTACATTGTGGAAATCTTGTTCGGCGAAGTCGGCGTCGAGCTCATCGCTGATACTTTTGATCTCTTGACTAATGGTGCTGAGCTGTTGGCTGATTTTGCTGAACTGCTCGAGAAGAGCTTGTCGCAGCTTCGCAATCTCGTCCGTGTCACCGGACTAGGTCGTTGACTTTGATTTCTTTGACAAGTCTTACCTGACCGATGCCCTGAGTAATGAGACCGATCAGATCGCAGCCCGACTGTAGCATGGCGGTTATTTCGCCGACTCCAGGAATTAGACTAAAATTCAAAGTGCACAAATTTTGCAAGAAATTTACTCGACTGCATCGAGAATCGGACCGATTGTGTCGATGATGTCTTTCGCCATGGCAATACCTTGCTGGATGTCGCTTGCGGTATCTCTGTGAAAGTTTTCATCAGGAAGATAGTAATTCATACCCGAGAATGACTTTCTTGGCATGAACGTGGAACTCCTCGAAGCCAACGAATTGGAAGACGCGAGGTTCACCCTTGAGAGGAGGAAGTCTAGTGACATTGCCGCTGGGACGCTCACAGGTGAGCCGTCCGGTTTCATTGTGGCGGTGACAAGGGGGTGGAACAGCATGGTTGGCCTGCGCATAACAAATTGGAATTTAAGTTGCACCTTCGCCTTGGGAATGATGACCGTTTTGAAGGAGGGCACCGCAATAGCGGTGGAAGCGAGGAAGAGGAGAACGAGCGACCACATCGTCGTCTTCATACTGAAAATTGTTTTGTTCATCGGGCTTTTATGCGTCTCTGGAGGAGAGGAATTTCACTTTCGTGAATCAGTTTTTGGGTTTCGCTATTCTTCCAGGAAATTTACCTCGAATTCTGACGCCGACACATGATCGTCATGGGGTTCTTCGCTGTCATACGGCCATCCTCGAGCGAAGAAAATGTTGTGAAAGTCGATGACGAATTTATGCAAAGGAGCATTTGGCTTACAATTGCGAAATCGCTTTCGGAAATGAAACCTTGATGAGGACGGCTCTCAACTTCCTCACAATCAGGAATATCACAGAAGTGTCACGTCGCAGTGTTTGATTGAAGACCGTTGGATCTCAAAAATGCGACTGGGTCGGATCCCAGAGGCCTCAAAATGGCCAAAAAAGCGACTAGGTTGGCATCCCAAGCCACATTTGCGACTGGGGTCCGTCAGTTGCGACTGGGTTGGTTCGTTAATTTAACGAACCGGCTCGTACACTGTCACGTCATTTCGCCTCAAAGAGACAGGCTTTATACCTATGCACTTTGACAAAGTTGCCGCCGACAATGCGAAACTCCTGCTCGCCTGGCATTCGAGAAGCCTACATGGGCAATATTTTTACTTTCAAGGACAAAATCTCTCTCCCCCCCCCCACATGACTAATAAGCTGGCGATAAGCTCTATCTTTGTTCGTGTGACCGAAGAATCACGGGGAGAGGACATGAAAACTGATTCCGAGGTGCGTGTTCAACAGTTTATTTTTGCAATTCGATCGACGAAACTGGATCGTAGTGCTTTTGCACTGCCTTCTCAGTACGTGTAGATGGCGAAATAGTCGTATCCAAGGAAGTTCTGCACATCGTCCTGCAGTTGAAACGCTGACGACTTGGCAATGTCGGTGTCAGACGCCCTCACAGCGACGCTGTTGCCTCAAACGCATTGCAGGATTGGGGAAAAAATAACCCAAACCCTGGCATGCGTTCTCCACAATGTTGACGATGGCTTGAGCAATTCCATCCCAGCCACCTGCGCGAGCGTCGTCCGAGATGTCGCCTGCAAGCTATTTGTTTAAAGGAAATCCATTTTCTGTAGCAGTTTTCATTTCAAACTTTTAGCGCAGGTTAGATTGTTGCACAAAACCAAGAGATTTACTTTCACTGAAGCTTGGCACGGTGCAATCGGTGTCCGTGAAACGAGTGAAGATGGCGATTTGATAAGGAACGTCATCGTATGTTTCCTGCCATACGGTCCTATAGGCTAGCGCAGCAATCGTCTCTGTGTTTCTGTTGATGAGAGACTGAAAACCCTCCGCCCTACAAAATTGACACTCTCAATTGTCGCAGTTATCAGACGCTCACCAGTAATTGTTCGCATCAAGAACCTCCTGAATAGCATCCACGATGGTGCTGATGTACGAGTCATTCCACAAGTCGTTGATGGTGCCATCAACACGAGGAACAACCACGTTATCATAAGCCCAGTCCTAGAAGAAAATGTCTTTGATATGATCTTACGGAGAAGTTAGTAGCGGCGACATTCCATTGATCGAACGCTATAAGGGCCTGTTGAGATGCTTCGGTGAAATCGGAGGGAGTGACGTCTGGTTTATTCAGCTGAAGACACACTCCGTTGAGAAAAATCTGAAAGCGTTGCGATATTCGCCAAATTCTAGCGCAGCACTCACCGCATTGCTGAGATGGTAGAGGATGTGAGCGTTGATCTCTGCGAATGTGTTCGCGTCATAATGGGACGGCTCGAGCAATTTTGAAATGTAGCCCTCACTGAGAACGTCTTCTAGTCCCTGAAAACCAATTTTTGGGGTTTGTCATGAAAGATGCAGCCCGGATAACAAGGAAAGAATCGTGCTAACCGAAAAAATGAAGAGCGGACTGTCCCTCGTGCACTCGGACACGAGAAGGTTGCGACTGTAATTTGATAGTGAACCGAGGTAAGCGATCATCAAGCGATGAAGAGGGACCTGCACGGCCTGAAATTTTCAGCGTTCAAACATTTCAAAGGTAAAACCTACGTTGAAAAATTCATTCTGGGCATAGAGACTGTCGAGCTGTGCACTGAGTGCTTCGATCGAGTTAAAAATATCGTTGAGTTTTGAGTTGACCTCGGCGAACTCCTGGGAGAGCTGTTGTCGTAACTCCTGGATTTGTTCCGTATCGTCGGGCTATACATCTTATTTACTTTTTAGAAGGAACTCAGACCTGTGAGGCGGTCTTGCCGAACAAACCGAGCAGCTCCGATCCCGCCTCCATGATCGAGGTGAATTCACCCACGCCGGGAATGAAGCTAAAATTGTCGTTGGGTAACTTCTAAAGACAATTTACTCGAGAAGCGAGAGGAAAGGTGTGATGTCGTCGATGATGTCTTTGGTTGTGTCGATAGCTTTTTGAACATCATCGGCCGTGTCTCTAAAGAATTTTCCTCAAGAACCCAGCTGCAAATACCCGACAATGGCCTTCTTGGCTCGGATGTGAAACTCATCGGTGAGCAGGAATTGGAAAGGGCGCGGGTTTTTCTTGAGAGGACGCAGAGTTAGGTTTCCACGCTTGCCATGAATGGGAGGCCCGACAGTGTCATGGCTATCACGGAACACATGGCGAGATGCCTTAACAAAATGGTGATAATGGCCAGAATAAAATCGCAAACATCGTTCGCCTTGAAATGGTGGAACTTCTCAGAGGGCGCGGGGTCGTTGAAATGACGGTTTTTCTTGAAGGGGGACGCGGCGCAGGCGAAGGAGGCGAGGAGAAGGAGGAGAGAAAGCGGCCGCATCATCGCTTCCGACTGCAATTTGCTGTTCGCCATGGCGTTTTTATTCACCTTCAAAGCGGAGGAATTTCATCTAATTGTAAATGAATCATTTTGTCTGTTTCTCGCAATTCTTCCAGGAAATTTACTTCGAATTCTGACGCAGTTCACATGATTGTCATGGGGTTCATCGCTGTGAGAAACGGCGTTCATCGAGCGCAGCAAATGTTTCGGAAGACAATGACGAATTTGTGACAAGGAACAATCGGAGCCGGACGTTTGAGGACTGTTGATGAAATCGCTTGCTGAAACTTCACTGTGGTGCAGCAGGACGGGTCATAGCCAAGGAAGTCCTGCAAGTCCTTCTGCAATTGGAACTCGGACGACGCGGCAAGATCGTCCGTTGATGCTCTCACAGCGATGGTATTGTCTTCAACGTTCACGTTGCTTTGAAAAGAGAAAAGCACAAACTCGGGCATGCGTCCCATAAGATCTCAAGAATGGCATTAGCCACTCCCTCCCAGCCAGCATCCTGAGCTTCCTGAGGAATGTCGCCTGCAACAAGAGTTTATGTTGTTGTGGGCCGAATTGCTGATCTAATGCGAAAAAAGTGGGCCACGATCAAATGCGAAGACGAAAAAAGCTTACTCTCGCTAAAGCTAGGCACTGAGCAGTCGTGATACGTGAAACGAGTGAAGACTGCGACGTCGTAAGGCAGGTCATTGTAGGTTTCATCCCAAGTGGTGCCATGCTGCAGCCAAAAAAAGCCTAGCCGTGTTTCTGTTGATAAACGACCGGTATTCCTGAGTCCTATAAAAAGACTTTCAAGTTCGTTTATTAGACGCTTGCCAGTATTTGGAATCGTCAAGAATGTCTTGTATGTGTCCTTGAATGGTCTGAATGTAAGAGCTGTTCCACAGCGCGTCGATGGTTTCACCAATCACGGGAAACACCTTATAATCGAATGCCCAGTTCTGAAGGCTGGCTTACAAGGGAACTATTTTCGGTCGCAGTGGGACTTCGAAACGGGACCTGGAGATGCTGGCCCTCGTCGAACTCACGCTCACAGTCGACGCTCTCATCCAACCTATAATCTCTTATTCTATAATCTGCCGAAAACTTCTCTGTGTAATTGTATGCTTGTTTTGATTACCACTGCTCAATAAAAACACTTTCCCAGTGCTCAAGACATTGCCAAAAGAAGGACAAAAGAGTGTGGAGGTTGAAGGACTCGAACCAGTGCCAAAAAAACTTCTGACCTAGAGCACTACCTCCACACTATACACCACCAAAATCATGGTCCCAGATGGTCCATGACAATCCCATAGCCCAAACTAAAACCGCTCATAACTCGCCAACCAGGGGGATTGGGCAGAAACTAAAAATTGCATCGGAATCAGCGTGAAAAACTGCACCGGGGTGTCATGGTCCCGTTTCGAAGTCCCACTGCGACCGAAAATAGTTCCCTTGTTAGACATAAAGCTGCATGAAACTTACGGCAAAGGCATTAGCCGCCTGATACCACACATTGAACGTCTCGTCGGCCAGTTGGCCTCCTTCAGCGATGTCGGCAGGAGTGACATCTTGTTTAAACAGTTGAAGACACATTCCGTGAAGTAGAATCTAAAAATTTTGTGTTCTAAAAAATTCGAGCGCTGCACCGCATTGTTGAGATGCAAGAGAACGTGACGGTTAATATCGGCGAATGTGTCGCCATCGTAATCCGAAGCCTGGAGCAGGTTGCGATAGTAGTCCTCACTGAGAACGTCCCTGATCCCCTGAAAACCAATCGATGAGTAAGTTAAGAAGAACAACAGGGAAAGATCAAATCTCACCTGAAAAATATAGATCGGATTATTGTCTTTGCAGGCCGACATAAAAACATCGCGGCTGTAATTTGAAAGGGAGCCGTAATAACTTTCTCGAGCAATCATCAAGCGACCAAGAGGAACCTGTACAGTCTGAAAATTCAAAATTTCTTTGATTCTTTGATAAATTCACCATGAAAAATTGGTTCTTGGCATAGAGCTCTTCGAGCTGCGTGCTGAGCTTTTGGATGTCTTCCTGAATATCGTGGAGCTTCGAATTGACCTCAGCGAATTCCTGGGAGAGTTGTTGTCGTAACTTCTTGATTTGCTCCGTATCGTCGGGCTAGACAGTTTTTTTTTTCGATTTTGGAGACAATAAGACCTGTGAGGGGGTTTCGCCGAAGAAACCGAGCAATTTGGAACCAGCCTCCATGATCGAGGGGAACACGCCCACACCGGGAATGAAGCTGAAATTGTTGTTAAATAACCCGTTAAATACAACTTACTCGAGAACGGAAAGGAAAGGTGTGTCGATGATGTCTTTGGTTGAGTCGATAGCTTGTTGAACATCATCGGAATTTGCGAAATAGGTTCTCAAAAGAAGATTGCTGGTTTCGGAAAGAACACTATCCAGTCAGCAAAGGTGTCATCTCTTCTCGGCCACCAAAAATTCACTCACACATCGCCCCATTCGCCGTAAGAATCGAGCCGCACCTTGTCTTCGACTGCTGAGTCAGCGCTGAGGCTACAATCAGCACAAAGTTCCACACCCCTACGCCACGTCTAGCTAACGAGTGATAACTGAGTACGGTGCAAGTATCGGGGGGCCCGAAATTATTGAGACTTTTCTAAAGGAAGGCGCCTTGAAAACAGTCTCAATAATTTCGGGCCACCCGAATATTTTCAACGTTTACAGAGACAGTCTTCACGTGTTACAGTTTTTATTTGACATCTGAATGAAGTCTTAGACTTGCTGTACTTCAGGATTAGTAGATGTAGAGAGCGAAGGGTCCTTGACCGCAAATCGTTTCCCAATACTTAGCCTTTTTGAATTCAGGAGACGCTGTAACGTTGCTCCAGTCGATAGGGTCCAAAACAGCGATACTGTGACCTGAAATCATTGTATTTCATAAACTTGATGTTGCAACAATGTCTCGTGAGGCTATCAATATTGCTAGAACTCCAATATAAGCATACCGGGACAGGCTTGCGCTTGAAGTCGAACAATCTCACTAGCCGCAACATCCCAGGCCGATGCGCATGCCTCCTCCGAAAGAACATCTAAATCGATATTGGAAACGACTGAGACTCCTCTCACCGGCCGTAACATCCAGCGCTTGGCATTCGGTGTTGTTGTTGCGAGAAAAGATGTGCAAATTGTAATAAGTTGGACCGTGATAAATGTTTCGACGCCGATCATCCCAGTAGAATATGTATTGCATGTGACTATTGCGATCAAACCGCCTTTCTCGTTCTCCCGCACTGATTTCGCAACTTGTTTCTATGTGACCAAAGGTGCAGCTACTAAAAGAAGTTATGTAAAGGAGTATGGATGTGATGTGTTCGTGAAAAGAAACTAGCACTTACACGCGTTCATCTTCTTTGGCCATAAAAAACTTCCGTTCGTACATTGTCACAAGATTCGTGACACTGCAAATTTGAAAGAAATGAATGACGCTCACTAGTATTGATGTTGACTGAGAACTTCTTGAATTCCCTCTTGAATTTCGTCAATTGGTGCAGACCGCCACAGGTAGTTTTCTGTTGCCAAGATCTTCTTCACTGTGTGTTGATTCATTGCCCAATTCTACAAATTGGCTTGCGCATTAGAGAGTGAAATGCTGCGATGAAATGAAAAACATTTTGTGACTGTCGTTCGATTGCCATAGTGAACAAGAAGAGAAACCAACCGTTAAAGGCACAATTGCCTTTGTCAATGCATCGAAGGCGACGCCAGCCTTGGCGGCTCCCATCGCATAGTCGCTCTCTTCTGCATACGTCTCGTCAGCGACAAGAGGAAGGCAAAAGCCGTTGACAAGTATCTACAACTTTGTCATGAATGTTTCTTTCACAAACGGTGATCTTGATGTGGAAACGAAGGGGCAGTTCAAAGTTCAAGATCGTCTCGGCATTGTAGAGCTCTGCGTCCAGAACGCTTTTGAGGAATTTGTCTTGGCGAAGAAGAGTGGAGATATGCTGAAACATGCTTGTCGGTGATTGGTTTTTTGCTTATATTTCATACGTTGAAGATGTTAAGAGGATTGTTGTTCCGGCAGGACTCAAGGAAGCGATCCCGATTGGTGTCCTTTGGTTTTAACAAATATGCTCGTAGGACACTCAAAAGATCACGAATTGGTGTTTGAACGAACTGAATTTCATTGTTTTCATTTCCAAGTTTGATTGTTGTCACCTCTGGAAATGCACTTTTGACATAGAGTGGATATAGCGTCTCGTTCAACTTGTTCATGTCTTGGAGAATATCGTCGAATTTTTGAATAAGAAGAGAGAATTGGACGCCCATTTCTTTGCGGAGATCTTTCATCACTTGCGTATCATGTGGCTGAAGTAATGTATTTTCAAGGTTCGTATTGAATTCAAACGCTCACCTTTTTCACGCGGGTTTCACTGAAAAGTCGAAGCAAATTTGAACCGAGCTTCATAATGGATGCCGCAGCACGAGGGGCGGGAATCGCACTAGAAACTTGCGCATTAGAGAGTGAAATGCTGCGATGGCAAGTTCAACACTTACTCCTTGGTGTCGAGGTAAGCGTCAATCGAGTCAATAATGTCAATTGTGTGGTTGAGCGCCTCTCTCAGATCCTCCTCATCACTAAAGCTCTTCATCTTTTGATACTAACCCCAGAGAGCCACGAAGAAGTCCATTCACTACAGCCAAGTGGAACTCCTCAAAGCCTTCATAATAAAAAGTTCGTGGTTCGCGCTTCATCGGCGGATATGCAGACGAGATTTTCTTAAAGCTTGCGAGAGAGTCGCAAACCGAAGGTCCATAATTGGGGATGTTGTGGCATATGGGAAGTGGCGCATTCTGTAAACAAATCCACGAGAACAAAGAGAACTCACACGGCTTGAAGGTTTAGGATCGAAGACAGCTTGGAATGGCGGTTCAGCTGCGATGATGGAAACAAGAGCGAGAAGAAGGAGCGACAGACGTCGCATCTTCCTCGTCCTTGTCTGTTCATTGTTTTGACTGGGCGAGGATGGGAGAAGATGGGAGAATGTTACCTCGATGCGTCAGTGCAAGCCGCTTCAACTTGAACAACAACTCGGCAAATGGTCCCGCTGGTTGCATTTTAGGGCGTGAAACCGTCGTAATCGAAGGAGAATCAAAACGGCAGTCCGGCGAAACACTTCAAATTCATGTTTGTAAGCTACGTCGCAGTTTTGCTTACGGTGGCATTCCGCCTTGATGAGAAGGGAATTGATTCGAACTGCCGCCTAATCTCTTATTGTCGGTGACGGCAAAAACGTTACTCAACAGCTCCGGTGAAGTATGGTTTCCGGAACAGTGAAATTTCTTAATGAGAAAGTGATAACTTGAAGAGACTTTGCTCTGCGTCATCGCCAGGATCGGCACTGATTGTGGGAGCGAAAAGATCACATATCAGCAGCGCAGCGTTCCTAAAGTGCATCTATTGTAGGTTTCTCGAAGTGGTCAATACAGGATCCTGAAAGAGGCGGTTCTGCTGTTAATGAGAGGAAATCCTCCTGGAATGCTTCCTAATCCCCATGACAAACAAGTGCCGTTGAGGTGTTGCTAGGTTTCGCGAACCGCCAAAGAAACGCTTTGAAAGAGAGGGGCGTTGCTTGTATGAGTCAGCAGACCGCGATCGCCACCACTGAAGCAAGTTCACGGCGACCGGCGTCAAGGAGGAGATAAGGATATTGACGTGTCGGCGGTGGTGGTAGAAAAGCCTGAGCGTCTTGGTGAGGTCTGTCTAGCAACTGTAATGGACAACTCCACTTCAAGCAAGGACAAGTTTGTCCCGTTTACGCTCACACAACTTCGAAGGAATCCTGGTGAGTTCGTGCATCTTGACCTTTCAATCTTGAAGAATCACGATCTTTGAGCGATCCATTACGTGTTTATTTTAGATATATCCCGGCCTGTACGAATCTATGCCGATGGTGTCTATGATCTCTTTCACCTTGGTCATTCAGAGCAACTGAGACAGGCCAAGCAAGCGTTTCCCAATGTTGAGCTTCTTGTTGGAGGTTGCCTCGCTTTCAAACTCATAAACTCATAAACGTTCCAGTTGTTTCTGACGAAGATGTGGTTCGATACAAAGGTAGGCCGACTGTCCTCATGACAGAGCAGAGAAGACGTCTCGTCTCATCTTGTCGTTGGGTGGATGAAGTTCTCGTCGACGCGCCCTTCTTCTCTGATCTCGATTACATCAATAAGCACAAGGTGAACATTGTCATTCGAAGCTATGTACCCCATTGTAATGTTTTCGGGAGAGAGAGCAGAAATCTTGTAGATTGACTTGGTGGCCCACGACGCCCTGCCGTACAAGTGCCCAGAGAATGAGGATTGCTATGCGGTTTTCAAGGCGAGTTGACTATGGGCTAATTTACACTCATGTACAGAAAGTGGATCGCTTTTACGAGACGCGCCGGCAGCCGGGCATCTCGACGACGGAAATCCTTGAAAGAATCTTCACTCACGAGGATGAATATCGAAAGAAGCGCACAACAGAGTGCACCACGAATCTCAAGAGAAAGCGAACAGCGCAGGAGAAGAAGGCCCTCTGACTGTAAATAAACGACTAACTCAGACAGACAATAGCTTTTACCAGATCTTTGACGCTCAGGGGTAGCGATCTGATTTTTGGTTTTTCAAGGAATTCAAACCTTGGTCGGCCGGTTCGCTTTTGCGTCCTGCACAGGATCACAGTTTTTCGCTGACTGAGTCCTGAGGATAGAGCCTTGGTCCTATTGGCATTCGCTTGCAAACATTTTATACACAGACAAACATCACTAGTGCGAATATCACAGTTCCAAATTCGTGCGCAGCTGATGAATGTGAGTTGGCACCTTCGTTTCGTTCGGTGATGAGAGAAATGAAAAATTCATCCTCCGAGTTTTGAAGATTGGCTTCGAGATGAAATGCGCCGCCACTTGGAAAAGCCAATTGAGTGCCATCGGCTAAGAAATTGAGACTAATTTCGTGAACGTCATCAACAATCAGTATAAGTGAAGAGTTTTTCGAGATGAAGTATTTTAAGCGGATTATGGTTGCTAGGAAAGTGACATATTTCTTGAATTTCAAATTAATTTTTGATGCGACAAGCATGGCCGTATAGTCATCAGTTCTCCATGACACAGTGCTTGGGTCAGTCAATCGCTCGTCCACGTCAACTGAATAAGTTAATATGAAGAAAAAAAGGCTAACGATCGCTAGTGAAGAAGAGCGTAATGTTCTCAGGACCACCCTCATACCAAATGTCGGCGATATGCCAGGGAAGAGAAAAGTAAGCCTGATTTAAGAGAGTAACTCTATGCAATTAACGGGTGTAGAATATCGCAAAGTTACCGTGAAAGCGTTATTGTTGGTATTTGTGGCATTCCAAACGCTCGAATATGAAGTGTTATGTTCCCATTGAGAAGCAGGGTGTCACGATCGGGCGAGTAAAATCCAAGGTGTGGCCGGCTCTCTTTAGACAGTGTTGAGACAAACCTGTGTTTCAGATGAGACAAAGACAGGGCCCTAATGCGTTCAACCAGGTATATCCCAGTTATGAATGGATAATCTAAAACAATTTTAATTCTTCACTTGTTGTTTGACAACGGTCTTTCGTCATTTCGTCCACATCGGCCGGTCGTGTTCTCCAGCGCTCTCCGCCACCGCCGACCTCATCATTCGCCGGAGAGGAGCCGCCGACGGTCGTCGCCCTCGCCACACGCTGAGGAGAAGCCGATGCCGTCGCCCTCGATTCCGCGGAAGAGGGAGCGTCGCGCAGGAAGAGCCGCCGTCGACGCCACGAAGCCCCTGCCCACCCGGCACCGGACAAGCCTGGGCAGTACGTCCGCTCTCACGGGACCAAGCCTCGTCTCCCCGTGACCCAGCCAGCGATAAGCTGTGATCCCTGGGAATAAAACTTGAATAAAACTTGAACTGCGGTGACTTCTCCATGTCGTGAAGTTATTGTTGAAGAGAGTTGCTGACAGCTGTGTCCCTCTTGCTTTTAGTCCGATTGCTCGGACCTTCTTACACGTGCAAAGAAGACAAGTGGCGCGCTCGCCCCTCAAAGACTTTGTAACGCGTTCGTCTTTGCGCCCTCTGTCACCTCGCCGTTTCACTTGCAGCGAATTTGTCTTCTTAGATAACGCTTTCAGTGCCTGAAGCTTCTGTGGAGGTGTGCATTGTTTTATCCATTCTGACTTCGTTCGACAAACTAAGCCGTATTGTTAGTTGGCAGCTTTTTTTGCTTGTGCACGATAATTGGTTGCGTTAGGAGTTTCACTGTGTCTTCATTAGCCGTGAAAAACAATACAACAGCAGTCTGTGAAAAGAATCATGTTTGGCTTCAAAGTGATCAGTTCTGTGAGCTCATTCTCGATTCGCGGATTGCAAGTTTCAGTTACTCTTTATTTGCGCAATGCAAACTTAGGTGCAATACGGGCGTGGGTCTTATGTTAGAACGTAAAAAATGTTCACTTCTAACTCTTCCTTATGAATTTCCAATCGATGGCGTCTATCCCTTAATCGGCGTCCATGACCTGCATGTTTCAAAAGCCGCACATTTGCTCGGCTCACCAAAACTTATAATGACTCCCTGACAATGAGTGTTTCTTTCAATCTCTAACCCCGATGACTCACTGTCCTCTCTCTCCAAATCCTCGTTCCAAGTCCATCGCGTGCCGTCTTTTCTTCTCTCTTCTCTTGTGGGGGTGGACATTGAGGATTCCCGTGCTCGCTCTTCAAATCGAATATTCTGCCTTCTCCTTCTTCTTCATCTGCCTCTGTCTCTCTCGACGACGGCGAGGTGATGGCGGCAGAGCTGACAAGGCCGCGCCACACACGAAGAGGGGAGAGAGACGAGTGCCCGCTCGAGCAAGAACAATCGCGTTACCTCCTTCCTCCCCCTCTTCGACTGCTAGTCCAAGCGCGCTGCTTTATTGCTGCAGACTTGAGGGCTAGTGGAGAAAAAGTGACGTTTTTTACTGTGAGAGAATCATCTCTAAAGCGACAACAAAACATTATTGCGCAATTAGGAAGGGCGTGAAACGGAAAGGTATTGTCTCCAAGATCAAGATTTGAATTGACGCGAGACATCTACGATAACCTGAGGACGATTCAAGACAAGGCGCAAATAGTGATCCATCTTGGCTATTGGGCAGACTTTGAAACCTATAATCACCGCCAGAATACACTTGCTCCAGAACTGCAACGACTGGATTGAAAGAATCAACGCGGGAGACATTCTGGGGATCATTGCTGGCGCACTATTTGCAGCCCTTTTAATGAGTTGATGAAACAGAAGATTCACTCACTTCTCTAAAACTATCCCCAAAAACATTCTTTCCCCGTGTTCGGACTATTGTTCAAATTTTAATAGAGGTACTCTTGTGCTGAAACCAAAACCGTCAAGTCCCTGAATTCAACTTGCTGGAAAGGAGCCCTTCAAGAACTTCACGAGAACATCCTCCTCAAAGCGTGGGGCCTTCCAGGGAGTCAAACTGCCCTCAAAGTCCTTTCTATGCATAATTTGCCCGTTGGTCCTCTTTTCTTCTTTTCTCGCCCCGCCGCCGCGTCGTCCTCGCTCTGCCCTCCGATGTCTCTCTTAGAAAAACGGGGGGACTTCTTCGTCTTCGTCCATCTCCTCCAAAAATCCTCTTTGCTGCTTCCAAAAGTCCTTCGAAGTCTCTTCTCCTCTTTTTTCCGGCGTCGAAGTGCCCAAATGAATTGGGCCTTCGAGGGTTCAAGATTGAGAAGAAGAAGACGAAGGAGGAGGAGGAGGGAGAGGGCGGCACTACGAGGTGCCAAAACCAATTTTCCATCTTGCTCTTGCTCTTTTGCTGGGCTTTTTTTCTTTTTTAAGAGAGTCAAAAGGTCTACACCCACTTCTTTGCTCTTTCTTTTCTTCAATTGTGTCAAGTTTATTTCTGACTCCAAGACTGGAGCTCAAAAGTTTCTTGGTCTGAATGTTTTATTCAGTCTTTTGATCGTTGAGATGAAGAAGCGATCAAAACAAGAGTAATGAGCTGAATATCGAAGGCGGCCTCCAAGCCCGAGATCCTACGCGTAGAGAGACCTTTTGGGGAATGTTTTTGCCTAGAAGATATTCATGAGCTGGAGGGTTGAGTCTGTTGACGAAGAGGGTGAGTCGACGTCGTGGAGGGGGGGGGGGATGAGACGAGAAACACGTCGTGGATGTGTTTCAGCCAAAAGACACGTCGATTGACGACTTGAAGGCAATTTCGTAGTCGCTTGTCCTTTTCGGCGAAAGTGCTTTCGCGAGCATTTCGCTGTTTCATGGAGATCCCTCCTTAAAGAAGAACCGAAGGGGCCTTTGGCGCACGCGGCACGAAAAAGCACATGTGGTCGGTAAGAGGCCGGACTTGTAAATTTGGGACCCGAGTTCGATCCCGCCGGCTGTCTACTCATTTGCCCGTGTTGGTACATGGTCGCTTGGACTTCCGGAGTGTTTCTTAGTGGTGCGCGGCTGTTTACGAGCGATTTGAAGAATTTTTTTAAAGGGAAAATCG
>JAQIXL010000907.1:0-23202 GCA_034700245.1 Poikilolaimus oxycercus
CCGGTCGAGAGGGACCATTATTCGTAAAGAGGAGCATCGGAATTTCCGAGCATTTTTGTTCTAGCTGAACGCCTGTGATCCTCACATGGATGATTTCGCCTCCGCCGGCCACCGGAAGAAAGCGAAAGTGCGGGCAAGTCGAGCCGAGGCGGAAGGCCAAAGCCTCCATCTTCTCATCTCCCACCTACAGTAGTCTTCTCTTCATTGAGAATTTCGCTGTGAGACCTCGAAGTCGACGACATAAGTGTCGTCGAGGTCGAGAAGACTCGTCAGAAGCGGCACCTCGACGTGCGACACCGCCGTCAGAATCGGGCAGTTGAGGTTGGCGCGCACGAGCTGCAACGTTATCGTACTCCATCATTGTGCTTTCGCTTCGAGAACCTGACTCTCGACCTTCTCTGTGTGAAGGTAAGGCCAGAGATAGAGCGGATGCTCGTTGAGCTCGAGCTTGAGACGCGTGTTGAACCAAGTGATGAGCTCGTTCTCCTCGTAGACGATCTTCAACTCCGACCGCATCGCATTCACCTTGAAGAGGCAGGCCGGGATATGTTTCAACCTTCTCTTCTCACCGTCCAGAAAGTGTCATAGTCATAGGACTTCGCCGCTCGCGGATTCGTCAGCACGCGGCGAGCCGTCACAAACGAACCTGCAACTGATTGTGAGTGTACAGGAAAAAGACCCAAGGCCGTCAGCTAATGGGCACAGTCTCAACGCGATTCTAACATTTCCAATTAGAAACCGCATAGTGCAAATCCATTCCAAGAGCACATTCAATTTCAGCATTTTGATTCGCAAGACTTTGAATAACTCTGCGGTTATTCGGATAGCATAAGGTAGCAGATGAGCAGTCCAATTGATTAATCTCCACCTTGGTTCGTTCGCCTTACCTTTGATTTCGTGCCTGATTGAACACTAGTCTTTTTTTCCTATTTCAACTCCCTTCTCTACTACATTTCTCTCCACTCTCCTTCTCCAGCTAGCTTACCGGGCTTGGCGGCTTTCTGAAGTTGTGTCTCCCAATCGTTGAGGAACTCGCCCACGTCGGCGTGCGTCGGCACGTGGAGCCCCCCGAAGAGAACCGCCCTCAACTCGGCCTTCGCCTGCAAGCTTCCTCTTTCTCTTCCAGAGGAGTCACCTTCTCGTCGGTGACGTAGTGGAGGATGCCGAGGGAGGAAAGGAGCTGCGGCAGGCAGACCGCCGCGTTCGTCCAACGGGAGGTGACACTCAGCGACTCTCTGCTCTCGCTTCTTGAAGGAGGAAGAAGAGACCGAAGCATGTTGAAGGTGAGGATGGTCCAGAGGTCGTTCTTCGCCTGCATCTGCGGCACCGAAGACACCATCGGCGCTAGGTCTGAATTAAGCGCGCCTAGGCAGAATCATTCGAAATGCTCACGAAGAGAGGCTGAACGGGCAGCTCTCTCCTTCTACCTCTCAACATTCTGAGCTCACAATCAGGCCCTTGCCGAGTCCGTTTTCTCACACAGCCCGCTCCTTATTGTGAATCTCTAGCACCAAGCACTCCCTCCACCAGTCCATGTGGTGCCCCGTGCCAGACAGTTTAGTTCCACTAGACACGTGCAGACTTGCAAGCCTAACGGTCAACAGTTCTCGACGCAAAAAGAACGGTGTGAAAATGCCGAGCCGCCTTGCACCCCCTGACAAGCCCTTTGGATGCCATTTCTTCGAAGATTGTTTCGTCAGAGCTTTCGGGGCACGAACAATGAGGAGAGGGCTCACGAGGCGTCTTCGTGGAAGTCGTCGTGGCGGAGGAGACGGCGGGCGAGGGACGACCACTCGCCAGGTCGCGCATTTCGAGAGTGAGAGAGAGTTCAGATTCAAAGTGGTTCTGCTATCATAGGGAAAGATTCACGATGAAGCAACATTTCAAAACAAATATTGCAGATCTTGGATCTTCGAGACGCCTTGCCGTTTTGAACATCCTGTAAAACCTCCAAGTAACGGTGACTTTATTGCGACCACCAAATACAATAGTGCTCAAACGGAAAACTCAAAGGAAGTCATTGTAATAGCGATTGGGCTTGGAGCGTCGACGCTGCGGAGTGAAGCCGACGGGCGTCGCCGCCTCCACCGCCACGGCTTCCATCGGAGGACTCGCCTTCCTCCTCTTCGTTTCAGGCTGGAAGTTTCTCATCGAAGAGTTGGCAGGGAATACCTCCACTTCGTCGACTTCCTTCGGTTCCTTCTTGATGGTTCGAAGAGACTTCGCTGCCATCTCCTCCGGTTGATTCTCCTTATCCTCTTTATCCCTCTCTTCTTCTTCTTCCTCGTCCTCATCTTCTTCTGGCGAGGGTTGTCGCTTTCTCACCGAGAGAAGTTCTGTCTGCAAGAAGATGGTCATTCATGAGAGAAGCGAACCCTCGCTCTGACGCCTTCTCGATATCGTCTGTTGTAGACGGCCTTGCGAGCTCGCTTCTCCTCGCTGGTCAAGGGACGCTCGCTACGACGTCGCTGCGCTCTCTGAAAGTGTTGCGAGTTTTGACAGGCCGACGAAATCACTACAATGGTTCAACCAAGTATTTCTAGCTAAAAAAAAAAGTTTTGAAACCTACAGTTCCCACAAGGATGCTCAATTCGCCGACGGTCACCTCCTCGTCCCTTCGTTGTCGCTCTTGAGGTTCGGACTTTCTCCTCGAAGGCAGAATGATTTGACCGCTTCGACGACCACTGCGAGTTCTCTGCAACAGGACTTTTGAGATCTTCTCCCAAAGACTCACTCCACTGAATTCATGTCCATTATCTTCTTCCATTGCCTCGATCTTCGGCTTCTTGAAGAGAGGAACAGCCAACGGATCCCTCGCCTCCAGAATCTCGTCTGGCGGTTTCAGTTCGAACTTCTCGAACAAATCATGAACATTCTTCGGTGTCTGATAGGAGAAATTGTTGATGGCCTCCACGACCTAGAGAAATGTAAGAGTTGTAACCTATCCAAACCAAGTTGCGAGTCGGTTTTTCGAAGCCGCACCTCTCGAGCATCTTCAGGGACAACTGCATGAAAGGAAGGATCATGTCGACCGAGGGTTGAGGACCGTACTTTAAATAACTATGTAGCCTGAAACACATCAGAGAGTGAAAGGGAACGAACCATCGTTTGGTCGAACCGCCAATGTTCGAGAAGCTCGAAGATGCCGATGAGGAATAAGACGCTGGCTTTTCGGGCGCTTTCACCATTTCGTGGTCAAGACAGTAAGGAGGAAGGGGTGCGAGACCGGACGTGGCTCGGCCTCGATGATGTAGTGTGAATGAGGGCGACCACTTAGCACTTCCCTTTATGAGAATCAAAATATTCCCCTCAACTGTCGGCCTCAATGGCACTACACGATTCTGTTGGATAAGTTGGGCAATATCGCTGATGTGTTGTTCATCAGTTCAAAGCATGAGATTTTTTGTTCACAAATCTACGGTTTTACTCGCCCCGAAAATCCCCGTCTTTATCCAAAGTCCACTATAATTCGGGAGATCTACAGCGGCGAATTCACCTTCTTCTGTGTTGTCCTTGATGGCCAGGTCTCACAATCAGTAAACAATTAATGATAGCGACTTTATCCATTCATCAGAAACCTTGACATGGTCTAAATACTGCTAACCAAGTGAGTCAAACTGAGTATTTACAAGGCACCAAGGCTTCACAGAAAAAAAAAGTTATCTCTTGAAGAGCTTGGAGATAAAGTTCGGCTTCTTCTTGCTCGGCGACCCGTCCGTCGTCGGACTTGTCGGCGTCGCCTCGACGGGCACCTCCCTTCGGCTTTCCTTCACCTAGACCGAGAGACTCGCAGAGAAAGAAGCCTTACCGTTGCTTCGACATCTCGGATGATCTTCTCGACGGCCTCGTCGCTGATGTCATCACCTTCCTCATCGTCGAGGTCCGCATCAGGGTCGACACCCAGACGCCGGTCCCAGAACTTGCCCATCTCCAGTTGAATCTTCTCCGCCTCTAGAGACTTTTGACGAGCTGCAAGTTTCAACCAGTCCATAAATTGGAGGCACAAAAAGCGCCGCCGATGTGAGAGTGGTGTTTGTCCTTGAATCAGAAAATGAAATTTCCACTTACTAGCTTTCATGATCTCGCGCGTCTCCTTCTTCATTTCCTCGTCCGTCGGCCGAACACCCGCCTCGGCCAGTCGCGTCTTCGCCTCAGCGTCCTTCATCAAAGCCTCGATCTCTCTCATCTCCTGAACATCTCCGTTTCACGAGTTCTTCCTTTGCAGAATGTAAGAAGGCATCCAATGCTCGAGGAGTCTTCACTCACCTGTACAGTCGACTCGCTCATCAACGTGTCCGACGACATCTCCGACGTCACAGATGGCGCCACACTCAGTCCTCAAACCGAAGGAAATCTCAAATTGAACAAGGAGTACTCACGATTGGGATCATGAGACGAGGACTGGACGCTCTTCAAGAACTTCGCCGTTTCTGCTTCGTCCTTCACTCGCTGCTCTTCTTCTGGGTCCTTCGCATCAGGATCCTAGAGAACTCTTCATAAGAAAGGCAAAAGAACCTTGTCGACGAGAACATTGAAGCGACGCTGAAGGGCGTCGTCGGGATCGTGCTCCGTCTCGATCTGAGCCCTCTCGGTCGCCTCAGCCAGAAGATCCTTAGGCGTCGCGTCTGGACGCTTCGACGACGACTCGAACCACTAAAACAGCCGTTTCGATATAAGGTGAAGGATTAGTTTCGAACCATGCTTTCTTGATTTTCTCTTTGAGTCAAAACAACCAACCTTTCTGGGATTCCTAATCAACTCAACGTCGCAGCCACGAAGGGCTGCTAGCCGCTCTTCCATCTCTTCCACGCTCGGAAGATCCTCTGAAGAAGCCCAGGTCAGAGCTAAAGAAAAGTGCAAACCGGGATTCGGCTGTTGTCTGATGGCAGCAAGTTTTCTCTCAAGTTCAAGGGTCTTCTCGTCGGCCGTCTCTCGAATCCGAGTTTCTTCATGACGATGAGCTGTCTTTTCGGCAGCGATGCCCCGATACTTCGCTTCATCTCTTCGTTGTTGAATGAGCTAACCTCAAAGTCATCAAAACAAAGACAAGCGACTCACCCTCAAATTGGGTGCAGGAACATTGCTTTGATGTCGAAATGAGGGTGGCGGTTGGCCTTCTCCCCACCAATTACTGCTAGTCGATGAGCTCGGCGACGGCTGCGGTGCCTGCTTCGCCGGCAATGGTGTTGACGTGATCTTCAAACAATCGATTGAAGCCAACAAATGGATCACTTACCTTAGAATTGCCTTCGATCTTCTCCGTTAGGATTCGATAGCAGTTCTGACAGACTGATACAGGCTTCTGAAAACATTCACGTTCAAAAGGCAGTTCTCATTCTTCTCATGAGCCTTTCTTTCATTAGTGACTAGACTTTTGTTAGCGGGACTCCATTGCTTTTCAAACAGGAAGGGCGCTTCGACGATTTGTTTGCTCATGCCCGTCCTTCTCTTTCTGACTCACTAATGTCGCAATGTGAAGAACGAGAAACCCGTCCTTCCCTCTTTCGTCTTTACCGCAACCACCCCATTTCTCAAACACCGGTCACTCTGGTCCTTGGACCTTGACCCTCGATATCGAGGCGAAATCTCCCTTCGTTTAAAGATTCACAAAGAAAAACTCACATTGGACAATGCCGGAATGACGAACTTCTGAGTCGTGCACTTCTTACAAAAGGCGAAGGCACAGTTCGAACATCCGTTCTGCAAGTTCTCCATTAGTCACAAACCACCAAACAAGCTCTAATCTTTTAGAACAACATTGAAAACCACAGTCTTACATACCTCCGGATTTAGAAGAGAAAACTTGACACGGCAGCCCGTGCAACAGGACATCGCCTTCTTCAACTCCCTCGTCGACTCTCGCTTCAGCTTCACTTTCTTCTTCTTCGGCAGTCGCTCCTGGTTACAGACGCAGGCGCTGAACACGTTCATCGTCGAAGTGGACGAGGAAAAGCACAGAGAAAGGAATACAGAAGGGAGGAAGGGAAACGCCGGTAGCGGGGACGGGGCGCGTGCTAGACCGTCACTGACTCAGAGCAGTCCCTTCCTTCCCTCCCCTTTCACCGGCGTCTCATCAATACCCGATTCCCCGAAAAGGCCTTTGGGGAGTTCGTCTCTCTTTGGACAGACCATCGATCTGTTTCGTCACAGAAGGGACAACATCAAAGGCTTTCAAATCTATCCAAACATTGAATTCGTCCCGCCCCTAAATGAAGATAAACTTCTGCAGTAGCAATCTAGCTGTTACTCTTCCAAGTTCTAATCCCTTTCATTTAGACATCATTTATTGAGCAACAATAAACATTCAACAAGAGAGCACTTGTACAGACTTCAACTAACAATCTACTCTACTTGAGACAAACCAATGAGAATCAGAAACCCTTTTCGAAGAAGAACTTCTCGATGACTGCTCGATCCGCGCCTTTCACCTTGATGCGACCCTTTAACTCGTCGACGTGAGTAGCCACGGGATGACCAAGTTCTCGTTCCAAAAACTCTCGAAGATCAGCTTCACATGCCTGCAAACACTTGTAAAAGCAGTAAAGTTAAAACTCACAAAGACATCTCCCGTCACATTACGAACAGCAACCAATTCCACGTAGTCGAAGTCGAGAGTCGTCTCGTTGAGAAGATCGCGGCGTCTCTCGAGGAAGAGCGGCAGAAGATGGTCGCGACGACGACGAATGAAGTAGGGCAAATCTGGTGGCGGATCTAAAGACAACTACTTGCTCATCGAAGAAGGCAAACCTTTTGGTGGTTGCCAGCCACTGGGAGTTGGGTAGCTGTCGCGCGGCACCGGTTCAGGGATCGTCTTCTTGGGAAGTAGTCGCTCCACGTACTTCCAATCCACAGCCACCTCCTCGAATTCCGTCTCCGTCTGAGCTGCAAACAATTTGACTAGAAAGCTGCTATCAAAATCCTCGAAGAGCCCGAAAGAGGGGCAAGACGTTTGCTCACTTTGTTGTGGAATCGCTCGCTTCCACGGGTCCTTCCAGGGCTGTTCGGCGGTCGAGTCGGCGAGACTACGACGAGCGACCGTTCTAGCGGTCGCCGATGCAACTCGTAGCGACTTCCACATTTAAAAACTATCGAAATGTCCACACACACCAGCTTTCTCGTGTATTCAGGCGTAGAAACGCATCTTTCTGCTTTTCACAGACATCACAGAAAATAACTTTATCATTAAAATTAACCACCAAACAGTTCCCTATCGCAGCTATCACTTGCACTAACTGAAGCCAGTCAGGTTCCCGCCGAAAAAAGTAGTGTGAACTTGGTAGAAAAGAGGCAAAGGAGCAATGAACTTCACTGAAGGATAGAGAAGCCTCAGTGCAGGTTGTACATTGAGAAATATGAAGACCAGGACAGTTAGAAAGGAAGATGGTCCAGTCTTTTCCCAGAGCACTGCAATTTGGACACGCATACAAGAGAGATACGAATATGTGTTGGTTGGGGGCAGAAAGGTGAGGATGTCAAGAAGGGAGAGACAAGAAGGAATACCGGAATTGAACGATAAACGTGCACGAGACGTCTATTTCTAGACCCCTAGACGAAGTGCCTAATGACCGGACAAAAAACTTGACACGACTTCAAGGGTCTTCCTTACAATAAACACCCAATGGAAACTGCAAAAGAAGTGTACACAATAGAATACATGAGGGGGAAATCAGGCGATCGAAGAAGACCTCTTGGTGATCAATTGTCGTTCATCGTCGGCGTGGGCTCCTCCACAGTCTCCGCGAGGAACTCGGGGGAAGCAATGATGTGCGGCTCCTGGCTTGAGTCATCATCATCGAAGAGGTGGCGCCTTCCCGCTCGACCCGTGCTCGGTCCCGGACGGTTCAGATCGTCTTCGTCGCTGAGATTCGCCTCCCTGAACAGGGAAATTACCGCAAGCTCATCATCCTCGTCGTCTGAACTCATTCTACTGAACATACGCCCGAATATAAGAAGATCTATAACCCACATCACGTCCATTGTGTCATGCTGGGTGTTGTTCAGTCCACTTGGCCCAGGCAGATCCGGCGCCACTTCATCCTCGGGCTCCAGCTTTACCGCACGACGCTAAAAAGGATAAAAATATTGCGATGCTTCGATTTCGTTAAACGCCCCACCCCAATATTTCTTGAACTCACAATGCGTGCCACGGTCTCTTCTTCGTCGGAGTCGTTGCAGTTGCAGAGAGAGCCGGCGATGCGGTTGCGCTTGCAAGCCTCGCGGTGCTTCTTCGGCGGCTTCTGACGATCCAGACGGAAGCGCACCGAATGGCGCTCACGACGACGATCAGCAGCACGATCACGCGTGAAAAGATTCGCGCGATAGGCTCCTCGGTACTTCAGCTCGTTCTGCTTGCGACGCTGTTCCATATCTTCCTTGACCTTGCGCCTAGACATTTTCTTGTAAGTTCAGCACAAGAAAGACTAACAGAATGGGCGAGTCTTGTTCACGTTTGTTGCTGGTAAACTCGCGGAACTGATTGAAGACCTCATGAAGCGTCTCGAGAGTGCGTTGCTGTTGGTCCGCATACTGCATCGCCGCCGTGTCGACAAAAGCCTTCGTGGCATCTCCGACCTGCCAAACTCTCATCAGACACACGACTTGATCGCTTACCGATGCGAAGATCTGCTGAACGACAACAATTCCATTGCGAGCTGCTTCGAAGAGCTGACGATTGCCTGTGCGACCTGCGTACTGAAGAGCCGTCTCCAAACAGCCAACATCTTCCATGTAGCGAGCGATAGCCTGCAACATTTCGGCCGATCCTTTCTCCAACTAAAACGAACCTGATTGAGGTCACGCGAAGTTGCTTCGAGCTGAGTGAGAGCACGGAAGGTGACCGTGTGCGTCTCAGCCATGAGCGTACGAGTGGTGTTGAAGCTTGTCTGAAGCTGGTTGATCTCCTCCTGTGCAATGGCCGACTGCTCGATGATGTTGTGTCCTTTGTGCGAGATTATAGCGCAGTGAGCGCAGAGGCTCTTCTGTAAGACAATGTTTTCTTGATGAAAAGCTTCAACAAACCTGAGGATTGCAATCTTGGCAAATGAAATGAATGTCCGGACGAAGAAGTTCACGACATTCTTCACACGGTAGACGATCCGCAGTCTCGGGTTGCACCGGACCAGCGCCGACTCCCGCCGGTTGTTGCTGTTGTTGTGCCGCTTCACGAACTTGTTTCATACGTTGGACCATGTCTAAACACATTCAGCAATGCGCGGAAGGACAAGAACCTACGAAGAACTGTGTAGTTTGTGGGCAAACCCTCAGCCGGCACGACGGTCACTTTGCGGCATTCGGGACAACGAATAGAGCCGCCGCCATTGCCGTTGCGACGAACTCGTGGCGGACGAAGACCGGGCGGCGCGAAGCCAGCAACACCGATGTCATCACGGTGTTCATCACGACGAGCGAAGAAATCGTCACGATCTGCCGCACCGAGAACCTAAAGCAATTCGGAGTAAGTCCTAGGCTTACGTCGCGCTCACGCTCGCGTTCGCGCTCTCGACGAAGAGCTGGACCCAGCCAGCCACCACCAAATCCAACGAGTTGCGCTTCGGCCCGAGCAAATTCCTGACCAGGTGCTTCTGCACCATCGATCGCTGCCTGCAAAGTCCAAATTGAAGAATCTCCTAATGTCTCCAAATCCAAAATTGTGTCTCCAAGTTGTAGAAAATAAGGAGAATTTCTAAACAAGCCTGGTAGTTGTGATCGCGAAGCACTTCTTCTGGTCCACCAGCACCTCCAACACCCGCAGCGGCCGCACGAGGAGCCGGGTCGCGCAAACGGGGTATCCAGAAGCCGTGCTGTTCACGTTCCTGATCCATGTCAAAGATCGCTTCAATTGCAATTACACGACGAGCATTTCCATCTGCGAAGCCTTGAAGACGGGGACGAGGCAGGGGCGGCGGCGGCGGCACTCGACGCTGATCGTTCCAGACGAGAAAGTGCGGCAACTCGAGGAAGGGGTTGTTGTCCCGCTCTGCCTCCACCATGCGTTGCGAGCATGTGGCACAAATCTGAATGCCAACATGGTTTGTGCGAAAACGAGGCAAACCGTGTGTCCACACGTGAGCTGAACGGGACGCTCGAAGACGGTCAGACAAATCGGGCACTCCAGATCCGCGGTTTCAATCCCCGGACCAGAAGCAGCCGTTGCAGCAGCCATCTTCACTGCAAAGAGAAACAATAACTCGAAACGCCGAGGCCCTAGTCAGCGGCAAAAAACTCGAAAGCACCCATTCGGTTGTACCAACTACAAGAGGTAATCCACGAAGCAAACCGAAAACAACAAAACCAAACTCCGAGAGAACTCGAGTCTCTAGCAGTTTTCTCGCAGTTACGAACGAATTTCGCACTTCTAGAGCCCATCTTCGCTGCTAAACTGTGCGCTTAACGTCCATGTCACCCCCTTTCCAGCTTCAAGACGTAAGACGAGGGCAAAATCACATAGTCAAGCAACAAAAGACAGATTTCGTAAGCGACACACTTGGCAAGTTCCAACAAAATACGGGCTTGCTAAAGCTCGCGCGCAAGCGCAGTAGTTGCTTGGAACTCTGGAGTTGGAATATCTGTCTTCGTGAATCGCTTGTTTCCCTTGTTTCTGTCCACTTTCTCTGTGTTCTTGATCACTTTATTCTTCGGAAGACGTCTTCGAAAGACGCTTTTTATACTGCCGCGATTAGCACCTCGATCATTGCGGTTACACCTGAAAGAACTACAAGGACCGAGGGGTCTCAACTCTTTCCGGCCCTGGCGATCAACTTCGTGACGCCAGTTTGAACATTGAAGCCTTCGCTGGTTAGGCTTCCCGGCTGTAACTCGACTGCAAACGGCAGTCGGACACCGATCTTCTTGGCGAAGTCTGTCGATGCTCCCGTGATCGACTGGCCTGTGTCTACAAAGGCTACTCTGAACACTTTCAAAACAAACATAGTTCGTTCTCTTTCAGCACTTGGAAGTCGTCATCGGTTGCCTTTTTTATTCGTTCCTTCATCTGATTCGCAACTTTGATCTGAAACATAAATGATCGAGGATAACTTCACCAGTTCCTCTTCGTTGTCCGCCTTGCTAGCCTTTGGATCAACTTCTTTGTCGGGGTAACCATATGGATAGAGGATTTGTTGTCTAGAAGACGTTAGGGGACATTCTTCCTCCTACCCATAGCTGTGGAGTGTGAGATAAGCATCTGGAACAAGTCTTCGAAGAAGATTCGCCAGGGCTCTCGTTTCCGGCTCTGACTCGGCTTGAGGACCGGGATAACTCTCTCTTCAACGAGAGCTTTCATTTCATCGAAGAGGTCCTACTCGTCACTACAGGGTCTACTTTCACCCAATCCGAAGTTGACGTCAAAATTTCTGTTTGCATCTACACCAATACAATCTCCTCCCAGCTTTCGATTATCAGAACGCGTTTTGCGCCATAGCCTGGGAGTCTCTTTTCACAACTTGGGAGTTCTCCTACCTCGTAAATGTAGGTGTCCTTCCAGCTGTAATCATAGCCATCCGGGTTGACCAAGAAAATAAAGAGGAGGTTGACTTTGAGAGTTTTGCGAATACGATGAAACTAAAGAGACTGCTGACTGAAGACGACAAACGTAGTGAAAAGCGTGAAAGAGCGCCATCGGAGCGATCCATTCCCTAGCATGAATGGTCGCATCGATGACGATCATCTTTGAAGTCTTTCCCAACAACTGCAAAGGCTGCGTAGAAGAGTTTCTCCCAACTTTGATGTACTGAATTGGTCTTGCTTCCGAACTGAGGCCAAGCGAGCCCACTTCAAGACCCGGCTGTCGACGGAAACTCTCAATGTGGTCTCGAATCTGTCAACAACTCTGAAGAAGGGAGAAGTGTCTCATACGTCAGCGTATTCCTGGTAGATGTTGAGCGTGAAGCCCTCGTCGCCATCCGATCGGAATCGAGTTTGTCGAATCTTGTTGATCATTTCGCGTTCCCTTTCAGTAATGTCAAAGCAGTTCCTCTTCTTACTTTTTGATTTCAGCATTGAGATCCCTCGTTGAGTTCTCGTACTCGAACTTGAAGTCTCGGATCAGCTTCAGGAAGCTTGAGATGAGCTCTGGAGGAACGACGAAAGTGGCAATGATATGACCATTCGAATCCTTCGTCCGATGCTCTTCCTGCCAGCTTCCTAGTGCTTCTTGAAAAACTTACAGAAATCTTCGGTTGATAAAGAAGAGTGAGGTTTCGGGGATCTCGGCCTCCATCCACAATGATAGTCTTGTGGCTGAAGAGCTCATAGGGTCAGAGGAGGTCTCACCCCTCGTAGCCTCTGCCTTCAATCAAGGAGACAGAGGAAGCGAGAAACAGGAAGCCCGTCAGCCGCCGCATTTCTGAAACAAAGTGGAGAGAAAGAGTTTGTCGGTCGTGTTTTCAGGAAAGCCGGTGGTAAGCCGTTTCTTGATTGAGTCAATTCGAGTACGAGTCGACGGTGATGCCTTTTTCGATGAAGATCTTCGCAACACACAAGCAGACAAATTTATTTTCAAGCCGATCTCCGCATTCTGAGCAATTGAGAGTTCGGGTCACGGACTTCTTCAATGAGCGTCTCAATGGCCGCAATGAGAGCTACAAAAAGATCTCGTCTCGAGTAAGTTTCAGACCATTCCCTGACTGCTTGATGAAAGACTGCACATCCTTCTCATAGTCAAAGCAATCGTCGTCGCCTTGATGAGTTCTACAGAAACCAAAGTAAGGCGGCATTTCGATTGTGTACGCCAATGGAATTCCTATTGAGAAGGCGTAGTCGTCTGAGGTTCCCGTTGTAGTGTCTGTCATCTTTCTTCTAACAAGATCTTCAGCGACTCACAGGACTTGCTCGCCAACATAGGCATGAAGGTAAGTCCCGTCACCTCCTTGATTCGACCGGCCATCAAAAGAGCCACTCGAGCCTGAACCTCTTACAAAAGAATGTTCCAGACCAGCTGCTCATGATTCTCCGATTCGCTGTGCTTCTTGGGATAACCATACGGGTAAAGGATTTCCTGCCTAAAACGTCTCTTTGAGTCTCATCAAACCCATAAGAATGGACGGTGAGATAGGCTTCAGGGTGCTTGTTCCGGAGAAGATCGGCGAGAGCCTTCACCTCGGGCTCCGACTCCGGCTGAGGACCAGCGTAAACTTCACTGAGAGCTTTCTTCCTTCAGTCTTGTAGCTTACAAATCGTGACAGCCGACCTTCGGCCCATACTCAAAGTTCTTCATGAAGTTCCGATTCGCATCCACACCCACACAGCCTTCTCCGAGATGGGAGTAGTCTTTACGGGTCTTCCGCCAGAATCTAAGGATACTGTATCTTTTGCTCCTTCCTCTTACCTTGTCTTTGGACTCTGCCACGTGTAGGCATATCCATCTGGATTGACTAGTGGAATAAAGATCAAATTGACCGGGAGACTATCGCGAATGGGATAGTACTAAAGCTAGTAAGAAAGAGATGAAGCTCGAGAAAGAACGAGGAGAAACAGTGAAGCCCCACATAATCGAAGGCGAAGAGCAGAGACATCGGCGCGATCCACTCCCTCGCATGGATGCCCGCATCAATAATGATCGTCTTGTTGGCGCGATGCGATTTGAGCTTCAGCACTGAAGTTCTTTAGGGAATCTTGCCAACCTCAAGAGATTGCAGCGGTTTCCCGAGATAGCTCTTGCCATAGATCTTCATTTCGACCCCAGGCTTTCGTGGAAAGAACTGGACATAGTCTCGAATCTAAACCTTCGGTCTCTTTTGTTTCAAACACCAACACTCTCGTAGTCTTGATATGTAGCAAAGGAGAAATGGTTATCGTTATAGTCGTTGCGGAGACGGCCTCCTCGAGCATCGTCTCCTCGCTCTCTGGCGGCATTCTTCTTCGTCTCCCCTACTCTTACCGTCGAATCTCGGCGTCCAAGTCTCTCGTTACGTTTCGATACGAAAAGTTGAGCTTATGAATGACTCTCAGAAAGCGAACAAGAACGTCCGGCGGAACAATGAAAGCACCAAGAACATGACCATTAGCTTTCAATGACCGATGCTCCTCCTAAAAATCCGAGGGAAGAAAATCGGTCTCACAATGACGTTGGATAGACGCAAGAGATCGAAATTACTCGGGTCAGATCCAGCATTCACAACGATTGTTTTGTAGCTGGAAAGGCTCGACGAGATATCAAACCAACCCTTCAAAGTCAAGGCTCTCAACAAGAAGTAGTGGAAGAAGAAGAAAGACCCATCGCATCGTCAAAAGAAGTGAACATGTGAAATGTCGGTGAAGACGATTCATCGACGAGGCACGCTGCTTTCTACTCACAAGCATTTCCGCTACTTCACAGCGCCTACCCCAATTGATCAACATCCCCGAGTTCTTTTCCAAAGCCTTCTCATCACACAACCATTTTATCTCTCGCCAATCGGGACTGCGAAATAGAATCTTGATTTTCACAAATTAGTCATGTAAGAGACGATTTACGTGAGGTTTGAGATCATGGACAAGAACTTAGAAAACTACAGAAGGGACCGAAGCGAAGGGACAATCAGAGTGACAGACTCACATGGCCATACAATCAAAGTCTAGTGAGAAGGGGTGATGGTGTCCTCGAGCTTTGGTGTCGTTGGCGTGCAGGGCGCCCTCTTCCAGCTGGAACTCGCGGTTGCGGGAGTGCCTTCATCTCTGAACAACCGCTATTAGAATGACGAGATAAACGAACGTTGGAATGGTCAGAGCATCGATGCCCTCAGCAGGCGTCTCGCTCTCTGACTTCTGCCTCATTCTCTTGTTGCGAAGCTCCGCCGCACACTGCCCCAGTTGCAGGAGGCAGTCGCGTTTCATTCCGCTATTCAGGCATTGCATCTTCACCTTGCTCCTGAAAGATGGACTTACATTACTCGTCTTCAGTTACGAAAAACACTATAAGTTTTAAACTTACAGAGTCGAATTTTCCTCTCGCTTGACTTCAGGGAACATCTTGAAGGGAGCGCAGGCCTCATCGAGCTTCTCCAGGGCGTTTCGTTGGTTTGCCGCGTACAGCGAAGTCGTGCCCGCGAGCGATTGTGAGTGCTCATTTATCTTAACACGCACGTTGCGACTAACATTTGCCTAACTAACCGAGACGAAGATTTCACTGGCCAGAATCAAAGCCTTTTCGATGGCAGCCAGGTGCTCCTCCTCGCCAGTCGCTTCAACATGGTGAAGCGCCGCGTCGATGCACGCAAGTCCTTTCACATGGCGACCAATTTCCTGCAATCACATGGTTTATTTTCGTTGACCATCACTCATTTTCCTTAATCCCTACTCTTTTTTTCAATGGAAAAAGCGCTCTCCCAACCTGATCAAGTTCGTGCAGTGACTTCTCAACATTGAGAAAGCGCTGGTACGTCTTGGCGACGCTGTCGTTGATGGAGTTGTGCGTTTCCTTGTAGAGGTTTTGGAGGCGCTTCACTTCCTGAAAACGCGTTGCTAAAAGGCTCGAGACTCACACTAGATTCCGTCGCCGAGATTGTTGACTGCGCGTTTTCCGACTTCTGCTCCATTTCGTTCGGAACGCACTGAAATCCAAATAAACGTAACAAAACAACAACGTAAACACAGCAGAACGACGAATCGCAAGACAGCCAGGTTCAACAGTTCAATTACACACGTGCCTGCACATAAAAAGGCACGAAACAACCTCAAAAAGCTATGGAAGTCCGAGAGACGACCACCTCAAAAGCGAAAAAGACGAAAGGAGAACGAGAATCCTAAAATTTCTTACTTCTTTTTCAAATTTGACGCTCGGGTTCGTCACGAATCAGGGAACTTAAGTACGGTAGAAGTTCGGGAAATTTCTGCTGTCGTTCGTTTTTAGGCCCGTTTGTTGCGCGGTCATTTGTTCTCCCTCTTTCTCATGTTCACATTGCCTTGTTTCGATTTGTTTCTTTTGGCGTTTGACAACTAATGTTCGTGTTGTTCAGATGGAAGCGCGTGTGGAAGAGAAGCGTGATGCTAAGGACGTCCGTGCCGAGGTTTGCGTCGTTTTGCGCTCAAACTGTTTTTAGAAGCCGGATCGCTTCATTCGTCGTCTTCAGCACCTGTTCGCCACAACGTTGAACGAGCATCCGGAACATCCAAATGACAGTGACACTACTTCGGTCTGTGCGGCGTTTTTGTGAGCATGATGCGTGTTTCCAGGGCGATTCGTCGACGATCAAGGCAAAGACGGTATCGGACACGACTTCCACAGCTGAGATGCGTCAGAACCCCGCAGACATCTTTGCTGATTTGCAGCGTGACTATACCAACGCCTTCAACACGTTGTACGCAGCAGGTAATTGTTGTTTGCAGAAAGGCATTGCTTGCAGCAAACGAATCAGCGTCGAAATTCGGAGCGGGACTTTTCGTGATGTGTGATGAGTTGCGCAAGGATGCCGAGCGTCTTACCGAACGTCGCCAGCGCCTTCGCAAGATGCTGAAGGATCACTTCGGGTTTGAATATTTGCTGAAAAATAGGCGTTTGCAGACCGAAGATGGATGAGGAGCGTCTTGCCGCCCTGCTCGGTGATGATGTGGCCGCGCTGGAAAGTGACGTCGCTGCGGCCGGTGGACGCTCGCCCGCGTATTCCGCCCCTGGCGGGGATACGCCGCGCTCTGTCAATTCAGTGAGCGGTCTCTCAATGGTGGAACCCATCAACTTCAATCGTGCTCAGTCTGTCGTCGACTTCCCAACTGCACATTCTGTGGTGGTGAGTTCTAGTAGAAGAGCGAGGAAGTGTTTAGAGCGCGGCTTCGTCAAAGGCCCATTCCGAAAGGCCGAAGAATTTGGGACCAAAGAAGACACCTCTCAAGGTTGCTGCTCATAGCTACAATTTATTTTGATTCATGGTTCAGATCAAGCTGCAGAAGTCGAGCAAGCCTACCGTGGTGGAGTACATCTCGAAGAGCGAGGAGGAGGCGGTCTTCAAGAAGCATCGTCTGGACAGGGGCCACTACACAGAGGCCATGATCGACAAGCTCTTCTACGACCACAAGGGCACCTTCCAGTGGGGACAACTCGACAATGATCGTCGTCTGTGGCTTCTCGAGGTTTGTTCACCTCTCTCAACAATCCTTTGCCGTAGACGCTCACGAAGCGCTTCCCGACGACTTCGGGCAACCCGGCAACGCTCAGGAAGTACTGCTGGACGGTGGTGTCGCGTATGCGCGGCAAGCGCGGTCTGAGGCGCTAGTCACTCATTGTTGCTCTTTTTCTCGTGAAATGTTACAAATTGTTCCTGGCATAAATTCTTGTTATCTCTGGATAAGCGAGCGATCTGACACGCCTTTGAGTGGCGCTGATATCTGATTTTCGTATTGTTTGTAGCACCCGTTGCCTATTGCACCTTTCCAACCTTTGCTTTAGAATGAGTGGTGCAAGCAGTGGGGTCATCATGAACCCCTTCTCGTCGAAGCCGGTGCCGGTTTGTTGTGCCATGTTTGCGTCATTCGGATTTAGGTTCACAGGAAGATCCAGTACAAGGACCTAAGTGGCAACTGGCAGGGACCGTATCCTGAGCAGCAGATGCTCTACTGGCATCAGAAGGGCAGCTTCCCCAGTTCTACGGAGTTTCGTCTTGAAGGATCATCGCGAGTGAAGACACTAGGTGCTTGTACTTCCACCAACATAAAAATGAGATGTTTAGAAGGACTGCTTTCGTCTGGATGCACACGCAACCCGTTCGAAGGCCTGTATTTCACTGGCGTTGCACTGGCAGCTACTCCCGCTTCTTCGATTATACCAACGCAGAAAAGTGATAGCGGCTTAGAGGTTTGTGTACAAGCAGTTTGTTATTAGAGCGTTTGCAGCAAGAGATGAAGTCGGTTCAAGCGGAACTCCAAGAACAACGCGTCAAGAATACGGAACTTCGTTCGGAATTGGTCCATCAGAAGGAGCGCTACAACGACTTGCACAGCGCCTTCAATGACATGAAGCAGAAACACTGCGATCTCGACGCGAAATTGGAGAGGGAGTTGTTCGTGATGCGCACGGAGATGCTCGAGCAGTCGCGCAAGTACCAAGAGGCGCTGTCCGAGCGCGAGAAGCAGGCGGACGAGATGGCCACGATGGCGAAGAAGCTCGAGCAGCTAAGGAATGAGATGCAACCGGCGGAAAGCGAGACGGCTCTCGTCCAGCAGCTGAACATCAACTCTGATTTCCATCAGAACGAGCTACAACGTCACAAGTTCATTCTGGATCAGGTAGCGGGGAATTGGTTGACTGCAACTGTATTTAGATCATTACCCGTTTTACCGAAGTCGACGTGAAGGTGGCCAGGATGACGGGGGAGATGTCCGATCGCTTCGCTGCTGTTATTGACCAAGAAGCTGTGAAGCAAGAACAGAAGCAAGAGCAGATGACGCAGGTGCTCACGAAGATGCTCGCTGAAGTGAAACTGGTTTATTGCATGAAGCTGCATATATAACAATGTTTAGAGCTCTGCAAAGGCCGTGGAGCGACTCGAAGCGAAGATGGACGGAGTTCTCAGCGAGGTGTCGGGACTTCAAGAGCGCCTGCAACTCTACGAGTGGCCGTTGGACGAGTTCGGGCGATCCGCCTCCGGGATCGCCACTCCGGCTCAGAGCATTGGAGTTCGGAACCGTCCTCGCTGATAATAAGTGTTCAGGCGAAGAAGTCGGTGAGTCGCGGTGCAGTTGCGAGTGTCAGTGGCACCAGTGGCGGTGATGTGCCATCTTCTCCCTTCACCTTCAACCCTCCACCGCCGATTCCGATCCTCACACCGGGCAGTGAGCCCTTCCTACCAGGTTGTTTGTTCTTGTAGATCCTCATGGAAAGCGCTTTAGTTGAGGAGGCTATCATGAAGATCGACAAGCTGCGTGCGTTCTTAACCGCGTGGAAGCAGCATCGTCTGAACGAAATCCTTGCAAAGAAGGGAGTAAAGGTTTGCTCACACATGGTTGTTTTCAAAGGCAATTTGAGGTTGGTATGTCGGCAGAGTGCGAGTATTGCCACGCGAAACTGCAGCAGCCGATAGCCTTCCTTCAGCACGCCTTCAAGACTTCCCACGTTCAGAAGGTTGGTTCAACTCGTCTTACAAAGTGAACATTCAGCTCTACGAGGTCGGATTCGGAGTAAACAACAAAGACATCAAGTACTACGAGTTTCTGAGGAACACGTAAGAGCGGTCGTATTTCTAACGAACTGTTGTTTTTTGTTGATCGTCATTTGTGTTCTTGAGGTGGTTAATGGCATAAATTGTTAGTTGTCGAGATATGCGAAGCTTCTGTGAGAGAGATGGTTTGAAACCATTCGAATACTTGCTTGGTTTGAGAACGGAGAGCGCGTATCCGTCTTCGAGTTCTTGCTGTTTTCACTAACCAGTTGTTCTAGAAAAGCGAAACAAAGATGAGTTCGGATGCATCTTCTGGAAAGGATTCGTCTTCTTCCAAGCCAGCTCCCAATACCACGGTTTGCATTTGTGCCCTTGTAATGTGAACGTGTTGCAGCCCCTTTCGTGCTCGCAGGAAGCCCTGTCGAAGGAATTCCTCGCGGAGGCGTTGGACAGTGTCCTGCACATCGCGAAGACGGTGAATGCGCCAGTGCAGCCAAAGAAGAAGCGTTGCGCCAAGTGCAACAAACGGGTCGGCCTCACCGGTGCGTGATTCAGCATTTGAAAGAATTCTCTGTGGCGGCAGGTTTCGAATGCCGCTGTGGTGGTCTCTACTGCTCGGAACATCGCTACGACAAGGCTCACGACTGCACCTTCGACTACAAGACCGTGGAGCGTGAGGAGCTGCGCCGCAAGAACCCAGTCGTGGTCGGAGACAAGATCCGGCGCATTTGACACCGGGCTCATCCTTCGTTGACCTTGTTGCTAACATTCGATCTGTAACGTGGCTAAGATCACTTGGTTGACCTTCCCCTTTGCTGGCCAAATGGCGAAGTATTCAACCGTTCGTTCAACCGTTCGACGAACCTTTCCAACACTTGAAGCTCTCCACTCCCCTTTTTCGTTAGTGTTTTTGTAAATTGATCCGGCCCTTGAGCCACTATTGTTGCTGGGTCGGCTGGCCTCGTGTGTTTTTGTTTTGCCCCTTGCCAATCTGGCTTCTTTCCCAACTTCTTCCAAATCTTGTCGCGTTGTGCATTTGGACTTTGAGCAAAATAAAATGAAAAGTCGTAAATTTTCTTTGTCTTGATGTTTGAAGCCGTTGAAACCGGTCGGTATCTTTCATTCGTGCCGACGAGAGGAGTGCGAGGAGAGTTTTTCTCCGTCCGCAACTCCGCATGAACGCCTGCGAAATGCGGTCGTCGAAACCCTGCGCAAAACGTTGATTTCGCAAACTTGTTGCTCCGCCTTTCGCCGTGCTTTTAACGTATTTCTTCGACGATAGTCTTGAATTATGTCGATAGCCGTGTTGCTAGCGCTTGTGGCGATGCGTTTGGTGTTTTCCGAGCTTTGCGTGGCCGTGGCACCGACATTTTCTTTTATTGAGTGGTTTTGTTTCAGAAAAGAAGTCGAAGGAAGATGTCGGTCTCGTGCCCTATCCATCCGACTGCTCATCTTGTGGAGGATCATCGCGCTGGTGATGTGATCTGCCCTGAATGTGGTCTTGTCGTTGGAGATCGGTAGGTAACATTTTACAATTTGCTAGCGAGTTTCCAAAACCGTTTCATTCTTTTTTCTGCCCGACAATAATTAATGTTGTTTCTTGCAGGCTTGTGGACGTTGGAACGGAGTGGCGCTCGTTCAGCAACGAGCGCTCGGGCACCGACCCGTCGCGTGTGGGTGCCCCCGAGAACCCGTTGCTCTCCGGCTCGGATCTTTCCACGTCGATTGCCGTCGGCTTTGGAGGCTCGGACAGCGACCAGAGGTACGGGTTCGAGCTTCTCTCGGCCTGGAAACGACAAACATACGAGAAACATTTCAGTCTGGCGAACGCTCAGCGCAAGAATATGAACAACACGGATCGTCAGATGACGCAGGCGATCAGCGTCATCCGCGAGATGAGCGAGCGCATCCATCTCCCGCGCTCGATCCAGGACCTCGCTGCCAAGACTTTCAAGGACGTCCTCGAGAGTCGCGCTCTTCGTGGCAAGAACAACGAGGCGCAGGCGGCCGCTTGTCTCTACATCGCTTGTCGCAAGGAAAACGTCCCGCGTACCTTCAAAGGTTTGTGTTGCTAATCTTGAAATGCTTATCTAATTAATTTTATTAGACCTTAGAAGACATCAATGAGTAGAATGTTTTGAAGCCTATTCTAAATATTAACTTTCAGAAATTTGCGCTGTGTCGCGTGTTTCGAAGAAGGAGATCGGTCGCTGCTTCAAGCTCATTCTCAAGACGATGGAGACGAACCTCGAGCAGATCACGAGTGCGGACTTCATGTCGCGTTTCTGCAGCAACCTCGGCCTCAGCCACCAGATTCAGGTATGAGGAGAGGGCTGGCCTAGTTCTAGTTAGTGCTGTTACTCTATAGTAGAAGGCTGCGTCACAAATGTGAATAATTCAGATTACAGCCTTAGCTCGACGAGAGCCTTGTTATTTGACTCAGCATTGAATGCTGAGTCGAATAAACATGTTGTTTACCCCAAAAAGTAAACAAGTAAACAACTTTGTAAACAAGCCAAAAAAGCTTATTTTCATCCATTTGAAAAAGTAAACAATAAATAAACACCGAGAAACAACAAAAAAGAGTAAGCATGTTGTCTACCCAAAGGTAAACAACTTTATAAGCAAGCCAAAATAAGCTTATTTGAAAGAGTAAACAATAAATAAGCACCGCCTCCGCAGGCGCGGCCGAAGGCCGCGACTGCGGAGGCGATTCATAGTTGAATTACAAAATACCCTATGAGGGCATTAACGGAAAAGCCGAAATAGGGAAATCCTCAAGTTAAAATTCAACAGGTAGGACCTTAGACAAGCCGCAGGCGCGGCCGAAGGCCGCGGCTGCGCTTTTTAAATTAGATCTTCTATTTGTCAGCCTTAGTAGATCAGGCTAGTAAGAGAAGAAGGAAGGAACAGCCGTTCACCAGCCGCATCTCGTCGGTGCGCGTTCGGCAAATTTTTCGCCGATTCAGCCGGCAGCCGCGATCGGCCGGCGAAGCAGTTGTTCGCTACTCAGGTTCACAATCAGCCGCAAGAGTGATGAACTTTTGAAATTTTCGTTGAGACACGTGAATCGCAAGAAGTTTTTTTCATTTCTTTTGCCTTTCCTTCATGACATTTGCATCGATTTGCACAACTTGTACCCTGATTGTCTTGAGACAACCCGGCGCGACTACGCTGCAATTGTTGCTAGCATTCAGTTACCGTTAGACCCACCATAGCGGTGCTGCGGTCATTCGGCTCGCACTCGCGGAAAACGCACCGCATAAGCGATGAAATCAATTTTTGGGCGCTCCACAAATTTGTGGAGCAAACTAGAGAAAGTCATTTGGCTCATCATGACGTTTTTCAAGAATGAAAAACCTTTAGAGCTGCTGCCTCGCCGTTTGGTCGAAGTGCAATGTGTTTACGGCAAGAGAACAAGAGATTCAAGGTAAGGGAGGGTTTGGTGGACAACCTTTGGAGGCAGGCACGAAAACAGTGAGCGTGATTCTTTTATCGGCACGAGATTCGAGATGTAATGACCTTTTATGGTTCGCTTGCTCTGTTTCACTTCGCCAAATAATACGTCCAGTAGACGACGTTGAAGGCCGTGAAAGCCTGAAGAAGTCCGTGCTTGAAATGTTTTCTTACACAAGGAAAGCCGACGAAGGAATAGCGATCAACTCGAGTACCAAAATCATAGCGATTCGCTGGAGACGTGGACTCCTCTTTGGAGTCGGTAGTGAAGCCTGAAAGCATCGCATTCGCTTTTCGAACAAAACTTCAACTTCTCCCAGGACTGAATGCGTTTCACAGCACTCTATTGGAGTATTTTTGTGTCAACATGTTTACACTCATTCAAAGGACATCAAAGTCTTTCAAAAAACTCTTACCAGCTTTTGCCTCCACGTCACCGTTCGACTGCTTTCGTCGATGTCGAAGATACGGCCGAGCAAATGGACTTGAGCAACGGCGCGGTGAGTGGTTTGAGTGCTGGAACTCTCACGCTCTGTTTGAAATTAGAAATTACCGAAAAGCCCTGAAGTCTCGAGATTCGCGGTCTTACAAGGGAAGGTCATTTACCGGTGGTGGGCTAAAAATACGGGACCTAGACCCCCTGGTGCAGTTTTTCACGCTGAATCCGATGGTATTTTTATTT
>JAQIXL010000908.1:0-23201 GCA_034700245.1 Poikilolaimus oxycercus
ATTTGAGAGGAGGACCATCAGTGGAACGACCATCCAATCAGTATACGGTAAAGGGGTTTCACTCCGTTCATCGATTTATTATTATTCATATCTCAAACACAAACTTTTTTTGTAAAAGAGCAACTCCGTTTGTGGCAAGGTTTGAAGGCCTGAAAGGCGGAACGAAACTTTTATATTTGTCTTAGCATGAGCAATTTTTTGTAAAGTAGTCAAGGGGGGCTGCCGCCCCCCTTGAAACCCCCCGCATGCCCGTGCAACTCCGTTTGTGGCAAGGTTCGAAGGCCCGAACTGCGTTTGTAGCAAGGTTCGAACGCTTGAAAGGCGGAACGAAACTTTTGTATTTGTCTTACATTAGCATGAGCAATTTTTTGTAAAGTAGTCAAGGAGAAACCCCCCGCAAACCCGTGCAACTCCGTTTGTAGAAAGTTCCGAGGGCCTGAAACTCCGAATCCAAGCATATGATTATCACAGTCCGTTTCCGTAGGACAGACTGGGGGGAAATTGGCACGCGCGCTTTTTTGGTACTCCAATTTTGACCTACGCGTCCCCTTTGACCTCTAGCATACTTTCCTATGGCAATTTGTCGATGCCTTTGCAGCCGAATATCTAAGTGTTGTATACCAAAATGTGCGCCTCGACGAGCTTTATCGATTCGTGTGAAGAACTCAACGAAAATTTTTGTTCGAGGCCGCAAAGGCTCAAAAGTTCATTTCTAGCCGCCGTGAAGTCGGATTCAAAAGATTTTAGTTTTCTGTTGGTACTTTCCGACAAGGAGTACGTGTGCCAAATTTCAGCCGGAAAGGTGCAATTCTAGGTGGGTAACGGGCGCGCTCGAAACTATGACGGACAGACAGACAGACAGACGTCACATTTATCACCACCTACTACCCCTCATAACTTTCACATCTTCCAACCAAATCGGCTGAAATTTGGCACACACACTCCTTAGGCCAGCGGCTACCTGTGTGCCAAGTTTCATTCGATTCGGCGCAGAAAAACAAAAGTTCGATTTTCCTAGGGGTGCTGAGGCAGAGCCTTGTACTAGCCGTAGGTCAAAGTTTTTTTGACCTGAACCGAAATAGCGCCACTGCGCTTCGCGCATTGGCGCCAACGAAACACATTTGGTGGCGGACGGACGCACGAAGATTGATATCTATTGTACAAGTTCTCGAACCGAATTACGATTCGCATCAGTACGTGAATGTGCATTGTTGCTGGCTTTTTCACACGGTAAATAATTCTTCCTTTTCGTAAAGTGTCTCTTATTTCTTGGAGTGTCAAACAATGTGCACAAATTTCCAAGTAAATGTCATTCTTGCTTTTCGAACGTGTTGGACGGCAGTCAAGGCGCTTTCCGAGTTCTATTTCTTCATCGGGGAAAAAAATGAAGCAGCTCCGTTTACATCCCGATTGAATAATTCCGTTGCACGTCGAGTTCCAGTGGCCGGAAAAGTTTACTTTATTGTAAATGTAGCGCTGCTTTACACGGCCAGAGTTGATTGGCTGCCCGTTTTAGCACTTTGAGATTTGACGTTTGAGAGTGCTAACGATTAAAAAACGGATCACGGTCAGTTATTGGTGAACCGACTCCCAGGAGAGATGTCGTCGCCGCTTCATGCTCTCGGCAAGAAAAACCTTGGGCTTCTTTTCACAATGCTTAACTCACGAGATTTCTACCGAATTTCGCATGTTGACCAACGTCTTCGCTTCTCGCTTCGTGAATTTTTTCTCCAGCAGCGGTTCTCCATTGTAGTTGTCCACTGCTTTCTTGCCATCGCAGAGCCCATTATTGAACGTAGGACGCGCCAGCGACTTTATATGTTTCCTTCTGCCTCATGCGGCTATCACGTCTGTGTCGCACTAGAAGCGCCTAGTAATGAAGAAGTGGCTAGCAATTTCGAAATGCTTCTCGCTAGTCCACTATCGCCAATCCTTTACTCCGGCAATCCAATGAAATCTGCCTCTTCGGCCAGAGTATGTCTTCGGGGGCTCAGCGGTGTTGGCTTGCGTGATTTTGAAAAGGTACGATTTATAGAAGTTTTTGAGCAACCTTCCATAATCGTCTCATTTTGTCTTGTCGTTTTCGCGGTTGTAACTCTCTTCTTGCAGATAATGGCCCGCCTTGACGCGAAGAACATAGAATTAGACGTCGCCGCTGAGAAGCTTGACGACGACCAGCAAAGTGCAATTGTGGAAATTTTAGCCAAACACAGAAATTGCACCCACTTGGAACTCTCCGCAAGCAAAGGCATTGAGAGCGTTGATGTTCTCTTGAAAGGACTTTCTCGACAAGGCCTGGAAGTTCACATTTGCAACTTGCGATCGCGCGAAGCGTCGAAAGCAGTCGAAATGACGTATCGAAAAAACGTACGAGAGAAGGCCACGATTTGGACTATTGAAGACGCCATTGGAGCAATACGCTTTCTGCGAAGTTTGCACGAATCAAGCGCCGCAAAATTGTTCTGTGGATTTTTTTCGTTTGAATCTCTGAGTGAATTCGGAACTTTCATCACTTACTTGGAAAAGGGGCCTCATCGCATTACCCAACATTCCCGAGTTGCCGGCATGACTTTACCGAAGATTTTCGACAAATTGCGACGAGGGAAATTCGTGGAAGTGTGCTTGTTAGTCGATGGATCGGTGACAGTCAACATCTATAACAATTTCCTTGAGACTAGTTACATTGAGGTTATAATTTCGTCGGATTAACTTCAAGACGCAATACCATGTTGTGCTCTGAATGCTGTGCGCCACGTTTTTGTTGACGCATTGTAAACATTCTTTGTTCAAAGTCCGTCTACTACAGTTCTGGGGTGTAACCAATCACGCAAGAAGGACGCAAAATAGATCTTTCTTTTGGTTACGCCAGTTTTTTTGTCCTTTGCATGACTCTCGGTAAATCTTTATTCAGTCTCAAACACATAGATGCGGTTCACTCCGACCCAATGTGTGGCTTTGACGACCCTCGTCCGAAAGATTTGACTTTTTTCTTCTCGTTTGACGCTTTCATGATATTTCATCACGTGTCGAGGCTAGACGGCCTCTAGATCCCACTGCTTCTCTCCAATAAATCGAGGCTATGCGGTATTTCCAGAATTTCGCCGCTCGAAAAAGTCACCGACAGGGCAGATTGGTTGTCGCCACGCGCCTGAAAGTGATTCATTAATATGTGCCACAATTACCAGTCACGTAATCATGGAGTTCATTGTCTCCGATACACTTCTCTCCAAAGTTCGATTGTCAAAAAGTTGAAAAGGCACGTGTCGATCTTCTCTCGCTTATCGATCTGAGGCAACGAAGGAAATTTCCTCCGTGGTGAAAATTTCTTTTCAGAAATCATTTCTCATTCTCGTCGAGAGAGAGGAAGATGGCGCTTCGTTTATGGTTGCGCCCTGAACATGCGTTCATTTCCTGCAAGAAAATTCTACATCGAACATTTTATGGAACGGTGATCAATATAAGAACACAAATTGGAAGCGAGCCATCGTGAGGGAGCAGCTCTTGGTGAGCTTTTGAAGAAGAGGATTGTTTCCTAGCAGCCTGGCGTGGTGAGACAGGCAGGGAGAAAATCAATGTATTGTTGTCGAGCCGCTCACTCGTCTCTCGCAGCGATGGAGCCTTCTGAGGACTTCGGGGTTCCTGCCTGCTTTGAAGTTTTCTGCACATTTAAGGTTTTTTTTAAACAGAACGAGGCACCAAATTGATTTGCTTGGCGATTTTTTAGCACTCAAGTTTTAAAAACATTTTGCGCACATTTCGCATTGTGGGTGCAAATGATGTGCGTAATGGCAGACCTTAGCTGCATTCATTTTTATTCCAAGCTATTCCTCGACGATGACGTCGCCGCTCCATGCTCTTTGCGAGAAAAATTCGGGCCTTTTATTCACCATGTTGCAGGCCGTTGAATTCTATCGGCTTTCGCAAGTTGACCAACGACTTCGCTCAATGTTTCGGGAGTTTTTTGGTCAACAAAAATATCTCGCTATTAATCAGACGCTATAGTAAGGGATCTCGACCACCTTGCCGACATTTAGGACACGCATGACCAGACGAATGAAAAGCTAGCAATAGGAAGAAAAAGGTTTTTTTATTCATTAATCAAAGTGTCGACAATTGCACAAGGAGAACTCACAGAAAAGTCCTCTAATTAATACTGCGCAAAAAAACCTCGCAGACTAGTCGGCGATTCTGATTTTGTATTCATCGTCCCCAGTGCGAGGTGAGCCAAAGGTGAGCTTCATTTTCGTCCAACATGAAATAACAGTTGCGCGAGATGTAGTGCATTCTTTTTCTCGGGCTTCAGAAGACCGAAAGCGTAAAACATATGGTCAGAACTTCAATAACGAACCAATCGCGCGAGTGCGATCGATAGAAGACGGTTGAAAGCGCATATAGTCCTTTGTCGATTTATTGACTTTTTTTGGGACATGCGATTCTTCTTGTCCTCGGATACAGAGAAACGGCGACACATTAACTACGAATGCGTCCTGAAAGATTTCGGTTACTGCCATTGAATATGAACCGAAAAGTAAAAACGGAAAGGAGACATGAGAATTGATAAAAGGCGTGTCCCGTGTCGTGGCGTTTCACTGTTCGTTGAGCGTGAGAGAGGCGTGTTTCGGCTCGGCAGGCATGAATGCGCCTCTTCATGAGCCGATGGCGCGCTGCGTCTGCCGCCCTTCTCTCACACCTGGTCGTCATGGGAGACTTTTGTTGGAGAGCGAGAGGATGAGTCATTCAAGATTGTCCCCATCTCTGCGATAGCATTAGATGTCGTTCGGATTTAGCCCTCGAAAATTCGATCACAGAGTTGACATCTGAAGTCGGATGAAGGAAAGGAAGTCATGAGAAGGAAGTCAACGATCTTCTCCGAAGCCTCTCACAATTCACCTTACAATTAGCATACGAACCATGCCAAACCTTTAAGAAACATCAGCCGTTTCGTCCGTAGTTTTTATTCAGAACTCTTTCACAGTACCAGTAGTTCAATTGCAAAGTAAACTTTTTCTTGAATGTAGGAGCGCATATTTGTTCTCCTTCCTTGTCACCAGTCCTGGGAATTTCTATGGTTCATTTTTTGCCATTGAGCTTGCACCCAACGTTGTAGAATCCGTGAAAGTTCTTCGGGTCCAGTTGTAGTGTTCTGCGCCGCGAAACAATGTGCTTGTTTTGAAACAACTACGAACCGCTTAGTCTTTCTTTTCAATAAGAAACTGAATTTCCAAATAATCAATCGAGTCGGTCGGTCTTCCTAATAAGTCGAATCTCAAAGGAGGCTCGGAAGATGTTTATCGTCTATGGAGAAACAAACGAACCGTAATAAGTACGTGTTCTGAAAACAAAATTCGGCGTGATCAGAAACTCTGGGCAACGCGAAAATTGCTTTTAGAACACAATAACCGGCGAAAACGTTTGCCGTAATCTCGAACTTGGCACGTGCGACTGGTTTCTGGAACGATTTAAAAGTGGTGAGAGAGAAGGGTTGGCCGAAATCAATATCGGCGTCCGCTTCGGTCGAGCCTCTCTCCTCTCACGCTTTGAATAGGGCCTTCACATTCGCTTTGGTTGTACAGATACGTCTCGAGCAAGCCCGTCACTTGTGTCAAAACGTCGGCGAACAGAGAGAAAATCAATGCCACACGCTTGTTGGTCATCATGATTTCTGAGGTCATCATGAGGTCATCATGATGACCAGTTGGTCATCATGATTTCTGCCCTGCACTAGTAGTAACACTTCATGAAGAGATAAAAGCAGTTTATTTTCAATCGCAATCTCGTCGAAGCCGTAACGATTGAGCTGACAACTTGCTCCTCCAATGGGCACACTACACAGACAAATATGAACCGGAGATCTTTTCTCGCATCCCGGGCAAGACCGTTGGGCTCTCAATCACGGTTCCAAGTGATTCACCATTTCACGTTCCCACCACTAGGCATTCCCATTGACGCATCTTTTCTGCGCAAGATGAACTACCAAATATGCCAGATTTCGTGCTGAAATTTTTTTTGTCTGCCTAAACCTAAACAGATTTGGCGATGACTTCAATAAAGAAACCTTTGTAACGTGTAGATAAGTAGACAGAAGCCTTTCCTCGACAGTTTAGTTTAAAAGAAGTCAAAACATAGTTTTCCCTCCTCGGATATTGAGGTAACGTGGAGCATCAAATATGGATGCATTCTGCAAACTTCGGTCAATTTCCTCAAAAAAAAATGTAAGCATTCAATGGTGAAGTAGAAATGATGAAACAAAGTTTCCGTGGCACCACACTCCTCGTCACTTGTTGCATGGCAATGGAGAGGCGTGGGACGAATTTGATATGAACACGAAAGGCCTCACTGTGCCACGGCGCGAGGTGAACTCCGCATTTGCGCCTCTCTCTCACATGCGCGTTTTCCGTACCGCTCAATAGCGCTGACAAGAGCCATGCAAATCATGTTCAGTCGTACATTGACGCAGGCTGATGCGCTCTTATTCATGATCGTAACAAAATATTTATTCGCGGCACAGGCTCTTTGGGATAAAGTTCTGCTGTCACAGGGAAGTGTCAGCCACTCGAGATATTCTGTTGCTTTTTGTCTCCAACCCTCGGGTTTCCATAGGCTGAAGCTAATTGACTGCTCTCCGACGATAATTTTCGGCACTGTGTTCTGAAACAAAGCTGAGCGATAGCCCGCAAGCAAACCTTCAAAAAAACATTTCGAACATTTACGTTGCTTCCATCGGTTTTGCGTTACCTTTCAGTTTGTAAGTTGCTGAGCTCGTATATGGAGCAGCAGCTGAGAGGGTCCAACCTATGGAGGTACTCTGAAATTTTTTCATTATGCAATTGAAAACGAAAATTGAGAGGAATAAGTGCAGATGGGCAACTAGAAGCCTTTTGCAACGCAAGACTCGAGGCAAGACTCGGGGGGCAGCTTGCGAGTGAGAGAGAGAGAGAAAGTGCGCGGGGAGAGAAATCGATGCGCTCTCGGCGGGTCTATTCGCGTTTGCCCTGAATTTATCACAATTATCGTACACTTTTGCAAAACACTTCGAGGTGTACATACATAACAGCAACTTCCAACGCCGAAAGATGAGTCCGACCATCTCGTTACATGTCGAGATGGTCGGACTCATCTGAAGCCTTGGTGGAAGAGATCGTAATCACTGTTTTTCACGTCTACCATCACGGCTGCACCGTTCTACTGCCCTGTAGCATGTTTTCGGTGAAAACCAGACTCCGAGACGTATCTTAGTGCCTGAAATAACCTCAGAATAAGGCGAAAATGGGCTGCTTTTGATTATTTGAAGCCGGAACCCCGAGTTTTGGGCGAAGCGACTGACCAGTCATGGGGGAAACGACAGAGGGTTTTTTAAAGTTTTTTTTCTTGAAGTGATGAGCAATGTGCATAAAATTAAAGTGAATTTTGCTTTTCGAACGTGCCTAACAGCATTCAAGGCATTTACAGTGAGCACCATTCTTCTGTCGGGGTAAAAACGGCGGAGCAGGTTTGTGTGTAGTTTTCTTTTTACACCACCGACTGAATAGATTCCGTTTGCCCGTCGAGTTTACTTATGTTGAACTTTGTTAGAAATCGCAATGCACGCCTTGTATGTACTCTTGATTGCCTTGCACAGTTTTACATTTAGCACTTGTGCATCGAGAGACCATATTTGGCGTTTGAGAGTGCTAACGATTGAGACAAAACGAACCAAGGTGAGTTTATTGGTGTACAGTCTCCAGGGGAGGGGGGGATGAAGTCGTCGCCGCTCCATGCTCTCGGCGAGAAAAACCTCGGCCTTATTTTCACAATGATGAATTCACGAGAATTCTTCCGAATTTCGCATCTTGATCAAAGTAATCGCACATTGCTTCGTGAATTTTTTGTCCATCAAAGGTACTCCTTAGTAGTTGTTCACTGTTCTCTTGCCACTACTGAACGTAAAACGCGACAGCAACTTTATTTGTTTCGTTGTGCCTTGTCTCGCTATCAAGTCTGCCTCACTCTAGAAGCGCCTCGTAATGAAGAAGTGGCTAGCGCCTTCGAAATGCTTCTCGCTAGTCCACTATCGCCAATCCTTTACTCTTGCAATGCAGTAAACCCTGCCTTTTCTACAACAGTATGTCTTCGTGGGCTCAGCGCCACTGGCTTGCGTGATTTTGAAAAGGTAGGATTACCGAAGTTTTTTTTAGCAACTTTTTTAAAACTTCTAATTTTGTCAGCAATGTTATCCCTTTGCTTGCAGATAATGGATCGGTTTGACGCGAAGAGAATAGATTTAAACGTTGCCGCTAAGGACGTCGACGACGACCAACAAATTCTAATTGTCGAGATGCTCGCCAAGCACAGAAATTTTTCTTACTTATCACTCAACGGAATCAATGGCATTGAGAACATTGATATTCTCATGAAAGGACTTTCTCGACCTGGCCTTGAAGTCCACATTTACAACCTGCGTTCGCGCCAAGTGTCGAAAGCGGCCGAAATGTCGTTTAATGCCACAGTCAGCGTTAAGGAAACGTTGGGGCATCGAAAAAACATAACAAATGAAACTACGATTAAAACTATTGGAGACGCCATCGGAGCAATTCGTTTTCTACGGTGTTTGCAGCAACCGAAAGGGCCAAAATTGTTCTGTGGCATTTTTTCTTATGATTCTTTGAGTGAATTCGCGACTTTTGTCAATTACTTGGAGAAGGGTCCTCATCGCATTACCCAATATTCCCGCACAACCGGGGTTTTCAAGAAATTGCGACGAGGTAAATTCGACAAAGTGAACTTGGAAGTCGCTGAATCGGTAACGATCAACATATACAACCTTGAGACTAGTTATATCGAGGTTTTTATTTGCTCGGTTTAACTTCAATACGCAATACAATGTTGCGCTCTGAATGCTGTGCCACCACTTTTATGTTGACGTAATGTAAAGATTCTTTGTTCCAAGTCCGTCTTCTACAGTTCTGGGGGTGTAACAAATGTTGAACGGTGCAAAATTGATCTTCCTCGGATTATGCCTTTTCCGCCCATGATTTTTCGGACTATGACAGCTTTTTCTAATATTCCAAGACTCTCGCAATTACGATAGTAAAGATTTTTATTCAGTCTCAAGCACACGCAATGAGGCGCACATGCTCCTGAAGTTAGTCATTCATTGTCCGAAAGGCGTGGTGTATATTCACGTTGATGGTGGTATTTCCATATTATTTCATCATGTTTCGAGGCTCGGCTGGGTCTTGATCACACTGCTTTCTCCCATGTTTCGAGACTATGAGGTATTTCCAAAATTTCGCCGCTTGACAAAGTCGAGCGGCGAAATAGGGCCGGGGCAATTGTCATCACGCAACTAAAAGTGATTCATTGAGATGCATCACATTTACCAGCTAAATATTAGTCGTGAAGTTTATAGTCTCCGATACTCTTCTTTCCAAATTTTGATTGCCAAGAAGTTGAAAAGTCACATGTTGATCTTCTATCGTTCATCGATCTACAGCAATGCAGAGAATTTTCTTCGTCGTTGTGAAATTTCTCATCCAGAACCACTCTTGCTGTCAATTCTCGCCTAAAGAAAAGAAGACGACGCTTCGTCTACGGCTGCGCCCTAAACATGCTTTCATTTACTATACGAAAATTTCGCATAAAAAGGTTTCACGGAACAGTGGCCAAAGAAAGAACGCTATTTGAAAGTGAGCCATCGTGAGGCAGCGGCTCTTTGGTGAGCAGAATCGTTTCCTAGCAGCATGGCGTGGCGGAGGCAGGCAAGGAAAAATCAATGTCAGGCTGTCGAGCCGCATGCTCGTCTCTCGCAGCAACGAAGCCTTCTGAGTAGGGTTCGTAACCGAACCGAACCGATAACCGAAATAACCGGTTATAACCGATTTTTTTTGAATAACCGATTAACCGGTTAACCGATCCGCCGAAAACCGCGAAAATTTAGACCCATTTTTGTCCTCGGAGACGAAAAAACTATGGTGAGAAACTGAATTTTTGTTCGTAGTCTGTTTCGCAGTCGAAGTTGGATCTGAGATTTTGCTGCTCCGTGTCCAGATTTTCCTTTAGAAATGCCCCCCCCAAGGATTTTACAATGCGCGAGCTGAAATAGTTGAAAATCATGCAATTTTTGACGACATGAAGCTTTGAAGCCTTCAAAATATCCACTTCAAGCTCTAACCGAAAAACCGATAACCGGTTAACCGAATAACCGATTAACCGTTTAACCGATTTTTTCTAACCGATTGCGAACTCTACTTCTGAGGGCTTCGTGGTTACTGCCTGCGTTGAGGTTTTCTGCACATTTCTTGGTTTAGGAGAACGCGAATCACAGGCACGTAATTGATTCTGGGAGCGACTTTTTAGCACTCCCATTTCAAAAACATTTTGCGCACATTTCGCATTTGTATGTGCGAATGATGTGCGTAATGGCAGGCCATACAATTAGCTGCTTTCGTGTTTATTCGAAGCTACTCCTCGACGATGACTTCGCCGCTCCATGCTGTCTGCGAGAAAAACCCCGATCTTCTTTTCACAATGCTGCAGACCGTTGAATTCTTCCGCCTTTCGCAAGTTGACCAACGGCTTCGCACAATGTTTCGGGAGTTTTTTAGTCAACAAAAATATCCTTATTTATCCATCGATTGCTCTATTACAGACTCTGCGTCTACGGTGCCACGAAACCGACCGCTTTCTATGTTTCGTTGTTCAGAGCAACATACAGGATATTATGTTGGCATCGCACTTGAAGCGTCTCGCAATGAAGATGTCGCCAGTGTTTTTGAAATGATTCTCGCAAGCCCGTTTTCGTCGATATTTCAACAAGAGGGACACAACGCCATTCCCAAAATAATTCTTCGTCATTTCAACGCCATTGGCTTGAAGGAATTCGAAAAGGTAGGCTACAATTTCTTCATGTCAATTTTTTGTTTATTTAAAAAAGATTTGTGAATTTGACCGCTTTGTTGCAGATTGTCCCGCGTATCGATGCCAAGCACATAGAGTTAGACGTTGACGCTGAGAATGTCGACGACGACCTACAGAGCGCAATTGTTAATATCTTCACCAAGCATAGAAATTTCAAGCAGTTGACGCTTTCTTCATGCAACGCCATCGAGAACGTCGATATCCTCGTGAAGGGACTTTCTCGACAAGATCTACACTATCGAATTCGCCATTTGCGTTCGCGTCAAGCGTTGAAGTGTTGTGAAATGTCATTCAAAACGGCAATTATCTATGCGACACCGCTCGACGATACGAACAACTTTAGCGACGCCATCGGTGCTGTGCGCTTTTTGCGACGTTTGTGCGAACCGAACTCGCCAAAACGGCTCTTAGCTGTCTTTCGGTACCATTCTCTGAGTGAGTTCATAACTTTTCTCAATTACTTGGAGAAGCGTTCTCATTGCATTTCCGTGCACAGTTTCCTTACTAACGGCCGTCGACCCCCCTTGGCGTCGTTCTTCGCTAAGTTGCGGACATCTAGCTCTTGGGGCACATATTTGGTTGTGGACGGAGTGGCGAAGGTCGATATTCGCAAGTTTACGAGCCGAATTGTTGCCATAGTCAGTACATATGTTTGAATCAACCGTGCCCTTTGAGTCTTTGTTGTATGGACGAATGTATCTAGTCCACTCGAGCTCATCGCTCATTTCTATGTTTTACGAACAACAATTTGTTTCGTTTTCTTTTTATTGATTTGAAAGCTTATTCACAATAAACTCGACGAGCGGCAGTCACAAACGGGAGTGAGAGAAGAGAGAAGCATAAGGACGAGGACAAAAAGGATTCTCCAGCAATATGCAGGCACAAACTCCGACGAATTGGCGATTTTGACGGTTTCTGAGAAGTTCGATTGCTCTCCCAGGATCTTGCATGCTTCACATCCTTCTTGTTGCGTGAGACGTCTCTCGCGAGCTGGAATGCGTAAGCAGATTTAGACTTCGCACAAGACACACCTATCACATTCCAAAAACAACGTGTTTGCCGATCACTTGGGCACCTTTTTGAAGGCCAAAGTGTTGAACTTTTGCACGTCAAACGTTTCTTCCAACTTCCATCTTATAGGACTCTTTCTTGAGGTTGCCTTAGAAGTTCAGAAGCTCGAAGTTGCAATCCTGAGATGAGCGAATAGTAATGAGTTAAATATACATAATGATTACCTCGACCTCTTCCAATAGAAATTTCATGTCTTGCCTGTTTTAGCCAGCTGATTGGCAAATATTTAGCGTCGGTTGAGAACGATAGGACCATCCTAATTGTAAGAAGTAATGATCAATCGACGAGCTTCTCGTTTAGAGAGTCGCTTTGTGAGTTGAATCGTCTATGGATTCCTGAAAACTAACATTATGGTCGACAAAGCACGACACTTGAAAGAAACCGAGCAACAAGAGAATCTTTGTGAGTGAACCAAGCATCAGCCAACTCGCATGAGAACTGACCCCCAAAATCTATCATTCGCCCATGAATTGATAAGGCAGTCCTCATCATTATCATTCCGCCTTTGAGTATCATCGGATCTTGCCCTCGGCACTTCACTTTGATACAACTCTTGGATGCATTATGCATTATAAAAGACTCCAAAGAAGGCAGCAATTGGTAAAAAGATAATCTTTATTTCGAGTTCGTAAATTTTCATTAAATCACTGACATCCAATAGCAATGAAAGAAGCCTGGTTAAGCTTGCTATGAAGTGCACCGATTCAAAATTCTTCTCATTGGAGAATTGGATAGCCTGTCGTTTTTTTCGCGAAGATACACCGTGAATGTCTTGATCACACTTGCGTCGCTCATGTTTCGTGAGCTATGAGCATTTTCAGTGCGTCGTGGCTTAAAAGCGTCGTCGATTAGAACGGAAGACCTGTTGTTACAATGGACTGAAAGCAGTCTGAAGAGTAAGAGTTGGCTTACATCATTAGCTGGCACACATATTAATTGTCTGTTAGAAATTCATCTATTTTGTCTTCAATTTCTGGTTTGCCATAGCCGTTTGAATGTAATGGCTCACAATCAGATTCTATCAAAATGTTTTGACATAGACTGGATAGTCTACATTCTGTGCAACGCAGTATTAAAAAGCAGTGATTAAAGGACCTCTTGATAGAATATTTAAGCCAAATATCGAACTTCCTCTTCTACAGAGAAACCAATCTCGCTCCGACTATGGGTGCATTCTGAAACGAATTGTTTGAAATTCGCCTCGAGGAAACAGTCAAACAAAAAGAATGCAAGCTAACAGTAAAGGCGGCCACGTGTGCCGAGCGAATTTCCTTTGTGGGAATGTGGCGCAAAGGGAGGGCCGGGAAGAGACGTGGACAGAGAAAAATCGATCCTGTCGTGCCTGTCGAGCCCCCTCTCTTCTTGCATTAGGTTTGTGACTTTAAGTTTGAATTGCAGCAGAGGTGTACTCGGTCAAGAACGAGTTTCGATTCGTGTGGTCAGCGGTAAAGACCTTCCCTGCACATTCTTCTCGTGAAGGCTATTTTGAAACAAAGAACGAAGACACCGTCAGGAGAGAGACGTCAGTCCCGATTGTCGCCTTCTCGCTTTTCAGAGTCGAGGAAGGTCTCTCTTCGGGAACTTTTCATCTCTTCGACCCATAAACCTGAAGCACCTCACCACACGTGACCGATCATGTACCTCACATCGACGAATTTCGCGTAAAAGCTGTTTTTGGCTGAAAGCTTGATCTCTGATTCATCGTCTATGCTGCACCAGTGCAGATTGGATGATTGCAGTTTCGACATAAACTATCCAGTTGATGAATGGCTGACGTCGGCTGTTTACATTCTGCTTGCTGCCTCTTTCACGCGCAGACAACGCACAATATGCAAATATGAAATTGGCTGCCTTGCTACGACCGGTTGCTTTCCAATTGATCAGATGCGATGGGGGAAATTCAGGTGAGATGGTTGAAGAGATGAAAAATTCGAGAAGAGACGTCTTTCCCGACTTCGATGAACGAGAAATCGACAGTCGGAACTCTGACATGTGAAGAATCGCTTGTGACTGGAAATGGACAAAGACCTGCTCTCGTCCTTTCTCCCGAATACGGATTCATCGAAGAGAAGCCACACATCAACATCGATGAGAGTTTTCAGGTTCTTCAACAGACACGGGCGTTGCGCATTAGCCTGTTGCTGTCATTAGAGTTCATACCATTTACCTCGCGTTTTTCTTTAAAGGCGTTTTGATTATACGGAGAAGCTGTTGCCGATTGCTTACTGTTTGATTCTAGTTGAAAAAGCGAAGGCACTATAATGATGTTACTTGCATCGACGGATGACCCACAACGATTTGTTTCAAAAGGTGCTGATCCAGATCTTCCTGCTTGTCTGTGTGAGAGGGATCCTTGGAACAAAGAACAACACCGCCTCCGGATAAGACGCCAGCACCCGTTGTCATTGTCGAGATGAAGTCCGTCTTCGTCGGTCTGTTCATTTTCTCATCCGTCAATGCTTGCATCCCCACTGCCCAAGTCCATTTGCCTGAAGGTATTGTATAACAGACGTTTTTGGCTTTCACACATGTTCTAGTGACGACGCAGATTAGCGCAACGACAACGATGGATACTACGATGGAAACGAAGGAGACGGAAGAGCCTCTTGAAGAAACGAGTTAGTTTCCGAAAACTACTTGTCCAATAATCTTGTAGCAGCCACCACCACGAGCCCAGGGTCAACCTCGACAACGACTGCAACGACTACCACAACAACATCGGGTCAGTTTCATATCGTCTGACACATGTTCCTAGGCCCGAGACCTGAGGGATGCTTCGCTCAGTGGCGCAACGACGGACCGTGCCTTTGCACCGGCAACCAATGCCCGCAAATGTGCGCCGGCGGTGAAGTACCTTGTGTGGCGACCTGTGGTCGATGTGGTCAACAGCGTCAGATCCGTGAATGTCAAGCCGGCTTTACCTGTTTGCCGTAAGCTCGCGCTCTTTTTAAAATCCATACGCTTTCAACAGAGAGGATGTCGAGCGCATGGTTGACTGCGTCAGAACGCCGTGCAGTATCCCGCTGGATGCATGCTGCTATCCGTGGACGCAAGGAAACTGGGGTAACGGAATAATCGAATGTGGCAGCGCTGAAGACGACGAGGACGGCGTTTGTGTGGCACCTTGAAGTCCTTTTTTTCGCTTAGTTGCAGTTCTTCGACGACTTCATACATATTTGCGGCTTATTGTACTGAACAAAAGATGCAGAAAATGGCAATGAAGCAACCGGGGCAATCAACTTGGCAAGCTGGAATGAGAAAGTTGGAGCTCTCAAAGCTTTGAGGGCGGTTACTAATCCATACAACCACACAAAATCGATCCTTCACTCGTCAATTGAAAAATATCACTATCATCTTGGTTCGAGAAATATCAGATCTTGCCCTTGGAGCTCCACATTTGCTCCCCTATTTCTATTTGATGGCACAAAAGCATTCGTTATTTCAGGTTTCTCTGTTAGCATAGATTTATTGGTAACGCATCGAAACAAGTGTGATTGAAAACGGGATGAAGTGTTCTGTTTTCCCGCACTTTCAATTCTTATCCTTACATTTTTGAATATGTAAGGATACTCCGATAGGATGACTGGGTCTTCGCGAGATACTCCGTCATGTTTTGATCACACTTTCGTCGCTCATATTTCGCATGCGATTTAAAAAAAAACGTTGTCATTTGAAGGGCTCATCAATTCGCACGGTAAACCGATCGTCACAATTGAGTCTAGAGCAGCAGTCATGTGCTGAAATTGCAATAAAAAAGTCAGGTACCTTTTATCGTCTCATTGGTATCCATCAGACAAATCCTTTCTGCCAGAAAGCCTTCAAATTTAGCGTCCCCAACTTGTGGTATTCCGTAGCTTGTTTTACGAAATGATTGAGAAACTAGACTTTCCCGTATTCTCAGGAAAGCTTACTTTGCGGGATAGAAAAGAAGGACGTCCTTCTAGGCAAACATAGCAAATTAGAGCTCCTTTCGATCGAATCTCGCTTCTAGAGCGAAACTGATTACGCACCGTCTATGGTTGCGCCCTGAAAGCATTCAATTTGTATGAACATTGCTGCACAAAACGCTTCATGAAGATCGGAAATAAAAAGGACGGAAATTCATTAGAAAAATGCGCGCGATAACGATTTCCATCGTGGCCATCTGGGAGAAAGAAATGCCTAGCAGGGTGGCATGAGAGAGAGAGAGACAGCCGGAAAACAATCAATGCTCTGTTTGTCGGGCCACCCTCTCGTCTCTCACCACGACTTAACTCCTGGTGAATTTGTATTTTCAGCAGGTGTTGCGACTGCTGTTGATATTACGAACGTTATGCGTGTGGACGATGAGGCGAACAATGCTAGGTCCGTGTCTGTTTTGCTTTATGTGCTTGCCAAATGGACCCTCTTCCCAGATCAATTTCCTTTCAAAGGAAAGGATCTCGAAGCATGTCGACATGAGGACGCCACCGCTCAATTTGTGGGGGTAGAAACTTCTTGCGATAATGCCGGCGCTTGTTTGTCAAATGTTTTATGGTGATTAGAAGAAAGTCGTGTTTATTTCTCAACGAAACATCGTATTGGGCTTCACAATTGAGACTTTACGAATCACCTTAATTAAGGTACGCTGCTTCCTGCCCAAGACTTTTCTTCTCGTCGAAGGCCAGGTGTCCCCAAATTCCTGGCCATAAAATTAACAAGGATTATGCCTCGTCGTCTCCAGTTAGTGGTTCTCAACAGGGAGACACTATTTTTAGTCTGGTCGAAATAATAAGCGTGCCATTCGTCGTTCTGATGAATTAAGCAATGTTCTTCAATCCTTGCAAGGCTGAAAAATTTCATGAAACAACTCTCAGACCTCACAATTTCTCGCAGATTCAGTTTCTTCATACAAGAAGGCGCGCGAATCCTTGGAATTCTGTTCGGTGTGTCCCTGACGTTCCTTGAATATGATGGAGCAGTCCGCGTCTACTATGGACGCATTCTGCAAATTTGACAACATCCTTTGATAAACATTAGTCGAAATAAGCGCGAGCCCGCAACAAAAAAAGGAAAAAAGTAGAAGCTCTCATGGCATCAGTCATCAAGCCGTTTGACTGGTGTCAACAGGGGACGCGCGAAACATCAATAATCGACGTCACGGTGCACACACTTTGCCTGCCTCTCTCACGGCCTTCGTGTTTGCCCACTGAACGAAAAGAGATGGGAGGGACAGAAATCGATGGAACACTTCAAAGAACACGCTAGCAAAACAGGCATTCCGTAATCCACTTGCAAGACATGGGTCGGGCGAAAAAAATGGTTTCATTCAAAAGAATCGCATTTTCTTCTTCAGCAGTTTGGTTGCACTTGCATTCTCGATTTCAGAAATGCAATTTTCGCATTTCGTCACTACGTCTTGGCATTCCTACTAATTGTAAGCGTTCTTAAAAGGCGTATTTGAAGCAAACCAGAAGAAACGGAAACAGTAAGAGAGTAGAGGCTTCGTTCAAGCCTTCATCAATAGTTAAACGCAATTTCAACACGGAGCTGGATAAGAGAATTCATCGCGTCTCGAGGCGATAACGTTCTGCGTCTGTCCCTCTCACCTCTTGCGATTGCAGACCACCAGAACCAGTAAGGAGCTTGAACAATTTCATGCCCTCAGTGAACAGTTTTGGATTTCAGTGAACACATCAACCCGAGAAAAAAATATTTTCATTTCAGCACGCTCATATGCACTCTGTAGCGTCTTGTTCATCGTCCGCCATCCAAGAAACTATAATTCCAGTAAAATTTGTCAGTGAGTGAATCGATATTCCCGTTTCTAATCGATGCACGTTTTAAGTAGCTCCACCGTAACTATCCAAAATAAATATCGTATTGGTACAATAGTACCAGAGTATCTCACATACCTTGATATTGTTCCGCATGGCTCGAATCCCTGTTCAATCTTCTTGGTGTTTCTAAGCAGCATTCTTCGGAATTATTTAGAAATAACACATTTGCAAGTCTCTGCCAAACTTGTATAATCTCTTCCTTTCTTTCTTTCTAGTCCAATACGTATAGTGCGCCAAAGGGAACGACGAATGATCGCTTCCGAAATGATCTAAACTGTAGAATTTGCAGTTCCAATGAACTTGCGGGTAGTATGTTTCTTGTCGACTCGACTTTTCACATTATGTCTCTTGAAGCGCAAAATAACCTCCTCTCATCAGGTTCGAGTGCTGTTTGTTAACTTGAGCGAAAACTCACGATCTCCTATGCTGTCATGTGCCATTCTCATAATCAGTTCCGTTTGATGGTCACCTTGAACTGGCGAGTTTGTAAACGAGGCGGTTCGTCATACATTGGAACATGGTTGCCTAGTAATCCTTGAATCAGAGAAATTCAGCAATGCAGCAGACGAAATTTGTAGCCGTCATTCGCATCAAAGGACTAACTAAGTTGGACTCACGCGGCTACGGCGCGACGTGCGTGTTGAGAAGGGTCTTCTATGGAGAGCCCTAAAGCTTGATTCATGAAATTGTACGGCAACCAGGAAAAAACGGGAAAGCAAAGGCAACGAGCGGCACACCCGGGCGCCTGGAGAGGAAAATCAATACCACGATCACAACTGATAATGGGAGCAGGAGCAGGGGAAGTTTTCTCTGGAACAGTTTACCAGTCACTAAAAAAATTGGTGCAAGGTCCAACCTCACCAATCCATCAGACACCTTTTATGATAGGAAAACGAGTAAAATATGCTTTTATTATCAATCGGCAGACGATTATTATCTTCATGATTGAGCCCACACGCGGCTCCGCCTATTTACTGGTCAAGATGAGCGCCGCTCCGCTTTTCGTCGAACGCGGCGTGTGCCCATAGTCGAAAGAGCAAGCAATTCGTTTCACTGTCTCCAGGACGTGGGCTTCCAAAGACAATCGTCTTTCATTGTTCGGCGTACCAATTGATGTGAAACTATCTGTCTCAATTCGAGCGTAAAATCAACGAAAGCCAGTCAACCTAAATCATCTTCTGTGGTTGAAGTGGCTTACAGTTTGTCCGAGCTCCTTTCAGCAGCTCGAATCGATAGAAAGCGCCTTTAGAAATGTTCATTGCTCAGCACAATGAATTTACCTCGTCCTTTCTAATATATGTAGAAGCTGAAGCGCGTCAACTACGAACGCATTCTGCAATTTTTGCACGATTAGTGAACGACAAGCAGTCCAATCGAAAAACTCGGGCTCTTTGCTATGGAGAGAAGAGAAAGTTGCTTAGTACAGGTGTGTGAGGCATCAATAGTCCACGTCGCCAGGCGACGGACGGCACGCGCTGCGTCTGCCTCTCTCGCACACTCGCCAGCGTGTCGTCAACAAGGAGAAGTGATTAAGGCGCATGTCACCCAAATGCGCTTCAAACGATGTGTCGAACCGACGTAATGGCAAAATGTCCTAACTGCCGCCGTCAACCACCTACAGAGCACCTCACAAGGGAATGTTTTTTGGTTCCCCCGGACTTCTAAACGGGACCTAGGCCTAGGCCGTAAGCCTAGGCTTAACTTGATTGGTCGGGCCTAAGAAAGCCAAAAGCTACGAATCTGCCTAGTGTATCCTGCGCTGGAAAGAGGATGAAAAATGGAGCAGAATGACGCCTTGAGCGCCACGAAAGACCTCCGGGACCGACTGAAACGGGCTCGCTGATGCTACTCTGACTTGACGTCGCCAAGCGTTCAAAACGGAAACAGTATTGGTCAAGCGGTTAGTGATTTGTGACTGGTTTGCTCGGAAACGTGCTGTGCTCCATTTAGCGCTTCAAACGATGTGTCGAACCGACGTAGTGGCAAAATTTCCGAACTGCCGTCGTCAACCACCCACAGAGCACCCTTTTTATGTCTTCAAATCGTATCCAAAGTGTGTCAAGCGAGATTCACGCGGTGATTTATAGGGAGACCACTCGAGAGGTGTTTACGGGCAAATTACGGGCAAACTCTGGTTATTTGTCTCTCGACTAAAGGTTGTTGTCGTTCGAGTTCCCTGATCTTTTTTTCATTGTTTCCTGAGCTTTACGCGACGCAATTGAGGTGCAAACCCTTCATTTTTCTCGCCCCGAATACTTACTGCACCTTCTCCCGAATGTCGCAAACGCGTTGTTCTCCAATTTATTGTTAGTTAAGCAAGACCAGAGTAGCATTCGCTACAAAAGAGATTTAGACGAGGGCGAGAGGGGAGCACTAGCCGGGACAACCGCATTGGGCACCCCACGGAGGACTTGCTGGCATTCCACTGGTAAATGACGACGATACTCTTGCCCTGTAAAGTTTTCGTTGATTGTTTGAAAATAAAGGTCCAACGTTTCGGATGACTAGATCGGCCATAAAGTTTCTTCACTGAGCGGCAATCCAGCTCTTCAACACTATGTACTCTTCTATACTTCAGTTCAGTAGTGAAAATGTTCGATTCTTTGTCCTCACACCGTGGTGATCCTAAGGTTGGCTTCGAGTGAGAGGCAAGCGAAATAAATTTTGTGTAATCTACTGTGAACTTTCCTAGAACATTGTTTTTTTTTAATCCTTCAGCTTACCTTATAAAATTAGCGTGCTCTGAAGAGGAGAATATTGAATTCAACATTTCCTTCCACTCTGATTCGTCGAATTATTGCCATTGACTAATAACAGCCTGATGATGATGATCGTCTACAGATGTGCCCTGAAAATGTGACAAAGTTAACGATGTACAGCGTGGAGAGCTAATTTAACGGATACAGCCAACGCTACGCCACGTCACGCTCAATCGTTTTGAAACCGAGAGAATCATGGTACAACGGATTCAGCGCTGGACGAGAGAAAGTGACGATCGGATGCGAGTCGATAGCGCTTGGCCGCTCTCTCTCACCTCTCACCATAGAAAGCGCTCGCAGCCATTCAAAGCCGTGTGAACATCGACAATAGAGCGACCGTTTTGATGCGCGAAGCTGAAGTGGGGGAATGCCACCATGCAGGAACATGCTCGCCAGTGTGACAGTCTGTTGTCTCAGCGACAACCGAAAGCTTTCTTGCACAAAAATTTCACCAGCACTTGAAGCACCACTAAACAGATGTTTGGCTCAAACGACCTTGCGGTGTTGCCGGTCTATTCTTTTCTTGTTTTCGCACAGAAAAGAACACCTTGAAAATCTCTCAAAAACGCTTTATTCACAGCTCCGAAGTAGTTCTCTTCAGCGTTTCGGCTAGACTATCATTCATCGACATCGGCAACACAAGTTCGATTCCACGTCCCCACACCTAGGACTTCCAAAGGCAGATGGGCCTTTTGATATGCCAGAAATAACACGTGTGACTATTTCTGTAATATTTCTCCTCACCGAGAGCTTACGGGAGCCTGAAACTTCTATAGTCACCAAATCTTCAGCTTACTTCTTAAAAGTTGCGATGCATGAATTAGAGTGATTCGTCGTACTCAAGTTCGCATGTTGTCCTCGACTATGATGACCCGACGCGCATCATCTACAGATGCCTGCAAGAATCAGCAAGTAAAAGCTGAAGAAAAGCAATTGAAAGAAAGCGCAACGTCGTTTTGTGCTCAATCACGGTGCTGATTTTTTCACGCCACACGGAGAAGCAATGGAGAGGACACAAACGAGAGAATTGATGCGCCGCGTTGCAGGTCGATAAGGTTTTGTGCCTGCCTCTCTCACCTTGCTCCAAAGAAGGGGGGGGGGGGCGAGACGGCCTGAACCATTCAGAATCGTCGTTAGCAATGTGACTTCAATGATGACCCATCTATCGACAAAAAATCGTGATTGATCATTTTTCAGGGGGAATTAGTAAGAGCTCTGGTCACAAGACTTTCAGCAGGGAACGTTTCAGCACGGAACGAAGGAAGAGAATCCGTCGCGTCCCGTCTCCAATCGACGACGTTTTGCGTTTGCTTCTCTCAGCTATAACTATTGTAATCAAAATGTGCAAACACATTACACTATCGAAGAAGATCTAAACCACTAAGTACTGCCGCGTCAAGGTAATAATCCACCGGAGGAAGAAACAGTTTATTTGAACTCGAATGGCGATACTGTTGCAACAAAAGTGCTACAAAACACAACACAACCCAAACCTTGAAGGGAAGCAAAAGCAGCATCCTCAGCACGCCATGTGCCTTTCTGAGCTGTTTTAGATAGTGACCTTAAACTGGCCAATTCGCTGTGAATCGAAGCGGTTCGTCATACATTGGGACGTTCGCAAATTCCGTATTGCAAGCAAGCCCATTCCATATCGACATCAAACCGGCATTCATTAGATTAAATTAGTAGCTCTGCATTTGTATCAAAGAACCAACTCGGTTTCACGCGGCTATGACGCGATGTGCATGCCCGAGAAGGATCTTCTATGGAGAGCCCTAAACCTTGTTTCATCAAATTTTGCAAGAGCAATAGCGTAAGCAAAGGCAACGAGCAGCACGGGACACCTTGCCGTCTCGACGCCGCCCGAGAAGAAAAATCAAGGCCCACAATCACCATTGATAGTGGTAGCGCACACTCACTAGTCAGAGCGCGGAAACGAAAGGAAGCAGCCGACGTCGTTCTTGAAAATGCGCCAAGGTTCGAAATACGAGAGCTGATGAAAAAGAGAAAATTGTTTATTTTCAATCAAAAGCTCGTCAGTGGTGTTACAATGGAGGTTTCAAGATTCACTAACAATTAGTTACGAGATGAGCAAGATCTTGATCCTCGTCGAAAGCTAGGTGAGCCCAAATTCGTGGTCGTCAGTCTTTCGATTTCTCGTTCCCAGTCCTGGGTTCACCACAGCCAAGCGTCTTTTCTGGTCGAGCCGAAATAAAAGATGTGATCGTATCCGTCTTGTACACAAGGGAGACTTCGAAGCTCTACTCAGGTGAAACATTGAACAATCTGGCAACTCGCCTTTCAACTCGTCCATGGTGACTTCAGAAAAATTCTAAACGACCGTCTTTCGAACCGGTCAATTCTTCACAATTGAGGTCGCACGATAATCCTCCTACTTCTCGGCTGGATGAGCGCATCTCTGCTTCTCGTCCCAAGCCGCGTGGGCCCATAGTCGAAATCTCGAGCATTTCGTTTCACTGTCTCCAGTACGAGGCGTTCCAAAGGCCAGCGGGCTGTCTCGCCCGGTCGTAATAATTCAAGTGGTACCTTGTGTCTTAGTACTTTTCGTAGAGTCAGCGAAGACAGGCAAGTCTGAATCATCCTTACACTATATAATCCGCTCTGTCTGTCTGTTTGTCCACGAGTTTTCGAGGTTTTCGTCGGTCGTTCGAGCAGA
>JAQIXL010000909.1:0-23195 GCA_034700245.1 Poikilolaimus oxycercus
TCGAAATTACTCCTCAAAATGACCCTGTGCCAGGCCTAGAACAAAACTTTCGCATTCTTACAGAAAACGTCTCATATTCTCGGTCGTGTTGAACCGCTACTCGCCGGCAGCAACGAAGCACTCCTTTCGTCTGCTACTTCTCTCAAGCCGCGACGATTTTCGCATGCTCGCAAATGGTGGGCGTTGTTTTTGTCCTAAACTTAACAGTAACGAATTATGCTTGCGATTAAACGCCTTACGCGAAGGAAGAAACTGCGAATGAGTAGGCATGGACGTTTGTGAGCCTAGGGAGGTTCGGATAAGCGGCGGCAATGCTGCTTGTGCATGATGGACGCTTTGCCGACGAAAGACGATTCTTCTGTAGGAGGGCGTGAGGAAGAAGACGGCGAGAGCGTCAATAGGTGAGACAGCGACAAGGATGATCACTCCGACCATTGAAATCCAATCAGGCCAGGCCAGTCGAAGATAGTAGCAGATCTCGAGGGCCACCAAGGGCAAGGCAGCGCAGAACACATGAACACCAGCCCAAAATTACATTTCAATCACACAGCGAGAGATACCTGTACAAGGAGGACCTTGATCATTCTTCGGTGCATCGTTCTTGTGTGATCGCTCATTGTCGCCCGCGCTGATTCGAGGAATGCAAAGACCTTCATAGAACAGAAAATTGTTGCTGTGCAGCAGATCAACGCCATCACGGCGACGCCAACCGCACCGACTGCGTGATAGTGAACGGACTGAAAGAGGTTGCCCTCACCTCTTGGACTCACAAGGTCTGTAGCGAAGTATCGATGCTCGTTATAGTACGGGTTACCTGCTTTTAGGCCAGCAAGACGCTCTTGAAGGACGCTTTCAAGCGCCGGTGCACGCGGTATTGGTAAGAGGAAGCCGAGCATTTTGATGTGCAGATCCACACAACCAATGAGGACAACAAACAAAAATACGGCGATAATCCTCTTTGGCGAAGCTTCAAAACCTCTGAAAACGACTTGTACAACGGAAAGATTCTCAAGGTTGAACAAAGCAGAGTGAGCTGGATCCGAGGCCTCAAGCGAGAGGGGGACCTCCCGCTTGAGGAGGTCCCCCTCTCGCCCCAGACTAACTTCTAGGAGAACGAGTTGCCTTATGTACGGTCGGAAACAAAGAGGGTTTCCGAGACGCTCTTGCCGAACGAAGGCGGAACGCGAATTTGGAGTCACGAGAGACTCACACATGGCAAAGTCAACAATGCTTACCGACAGACGTGTAAATATCGGTAGACCATAGCAAAGACCGGCGTGATAGGCAAGATTCCACCAAGGAATATAGTCAGATCCAGGAAGATGTAGTCGAGTGGCTCGGGTAGAAACTGCACAGGTCCATAGGCGACATAGTACATAACGCCGGAATCAATACCGAGTACCTGAAATGTTCGCGATAATAACATTTTTACGAGAGGGCAACTCAACCAATCCACTCATGATGTACGAGCACGAGAACGCGATGTCCATGGCTGCTTTCAACTTTACGAAAACGCTCATTCGCGAGTTGTCCGCCGAGATTTTGACGACGATCAAAAGGACGATGTTGAAGAGGAGACCGACGACGGCAAAGATCAACGCCGTGGGCACACCAAGCATCATGGTGACTCCGTCCATCGCATGAATGACTTTGGAGACCAGCGCGGCGCTCAAAAGCAACACGTCTAGCGACGGAGTAGCTGAAGGAACAGAGATAGTGACCGTAATACTTCACACCCACGATGCCCTAATTTTCACAACGCTCGAATAGTTAATGAACAGGAAGAAAATACTAGCAAATGTCGACGGGTACAGGCAGAAACCTGATTTTCTCGGAAATTTAAATGTCACGAAGGGACGAGGGAGAAGCCAGACGGCTGCCAGCTACTCGCATCGCTTAACCGGATAAAAACAAGCTCTTCCAGTGAATTTTTCAGCTGCTTGTTTAATATGTAGGCCTAATATTTAGAAGAATTGTAGTAAGCTTCGGTAGCCAACTTTTTGTAAAGATAACAAGAAGAGCCTGCTTGAATAGTTTTCAGGCACGAGTCGTTTTTGAGAGGGGGTGGTTAAAAAGCCGACTGCCGGGATGACGGATTTGCGGAACGGGATGAATCTGACTCTCTGACTGTCAGACTGTGAGGGAAAAGAGGGTAAAAGGCTGACCGGCTGAGTCAGCAGCCGGGCTGACGAACTAGTGAACCGTGCGGGCTGACAATTCGATTCCGTCGGTGACCGATATGTTTGACCCGTCTATTTGTTCTCTTCCATTTCTTTCGACATTTCGAGAACGCCTTCCGATGTGAAGGAAGCTGAGTGTCTCTGGGTGCACATCTTCGTATCTCAAGAAACCAAAGGAGCCGTGTTTCAAAGGCTGCGAAAACGCCGAATGCGGATCTCGACGACAGCCTCTTTCCCAGGCGTTGAAGTCTTCCTCTTTGCAATTCACGAGTGCATTCCTCATTGCGAATTGCCAGAATAATTCTAACTTTGATCAATCCATCTGCCGTTGGCGAAAAGACACGGCTCCTTCGGCTTCTTGAGATTCAAAGAAGATGTGCACCCAGAGACACTCAGCTTCCTTCACATCGGAAAGCGTCTCGAAATGTAGAAAGAAATGGAAGAGAACAAATAGACGGGTTCAAACGTATCACCGACGAAATCGAATTGTCAGCTCGCACGGTTCACTAGTCCGTCAGTCAGGTCCGCACGTCCTGCCGGCCAGCTTTTTACTCTTTTCACTCGCAGTCCGACACTCAGAGAGTCAGTTTCTTTCCGTTCCGCGAATCCGCCATTCCGCTTTTTACCCTCCCCCTCTTTAAGCGCAAATAAATACAGCGCCATATATCAGGCACAAAAATATGTAGTTGGTCGAAATAGCTAGTGAAATCGTTTCTTCGCGGGATCAACATGACTTGACTTATTTGTACTGCGGTTTAGTCAGACTTCAACGACACGTTCGAGCGGTTACGAGGGGTGTTACACATTGAGTTTGCATCATTTCTCACCAAGACTACACTTTGCGCCAGTTTCGCAGAAATGCACCATGGACTTCGATACACCTGCCAGTTGTTAAACATGCTGTGTATGGACCAAATGTTAAATTAAAAATTCAATTGAGAAAAGGTTAAAATTTGCGCATGAAGTGACCCGAGAGCAGGTGCAACTTTTACGACGTCCACGCTTTATTTCTGAAATATGCCCACTATCAATGCCCGAGTTGAATAAGCTGCGCGGGTCTGTGGGCGTGGCTTCGAATGAGAAAGAACTTTCAACCAAAGCGTTGTGGTCTCGACAATGAGCATACTTTTCGCACAAGGATGCAAGTAACGAACTCTATTTGACAAATTCCGTTCGTCACCGCTCCCGAGAGACAGTATTATGCGTCTTTATTTACACACTAAATACACCAGAGCTTGTCGAGCTACTCAAAAATCCATGAAAGTGACGGATGATCGGGTGTGGGTTGAATGAGCGTGGACAGCTTCTGGAAAGTCGAAATTGGACTGGAAATCATAAAGGAGTCAAACCGATCGACGATCAAGCACCCGCATTGTGTTAAAAAAAAAGAAGGCGACAATGGGCAAGAATGGGGTGATGATTATGAAGCGTCCAAGCCACACCGTCCACTCAGGGAAGGGAATGCCCTTGAAGGACAAGGGTTCGGCGCCGAGCTCCGCAATCAGCATGCTGATCGAGATCACCTTCATATTTTCCGTTTTCAATTTGAAAAACAAAATCCTCACTAAAGTGGTTAGTGGAGCGATGAGCATCCACTCCAAACGAATATAATGGCCTGTCGGGCCCAGCCATCTGCCTAGTGCTGTGGTCGGTTTGCCTAACATACACCGAACATCGTAAACAATATTTGATAACCCTAAAGCACAGTTATAAGAAAGGATTGGTTCTCAACCGTAGATCCAAACGACAACAAACACTTCGAGAAATGATATGAAGACAACAGCCGCCGATCCCGCGTACTCAGCAAAGATTGCGAACCAGAAGAAGCCTTCCTGAAATTATTTGAAGAGACAAACGTCGAAAGCGTACGGATGTGCACATAATGAGGCCGGCAAGAAAGAAGCTCGTGCACACAGCTACTACTAACAATTGTTTCCTGGACTGAAGAGCTGGATAGTTATCACATAAAGAGGCGATCAACACCTCCGTCGTGCCTGTGGGGGAGATAGATCAATGTAAAGAAAAATAAATACCAAACTGCGTCGAGATACCCAAGAGAAAGATGACTAGAAAGAAGGCGAAAGCCCAGATATATGGAGCAGGCATTTGGGCCATTGCCTCTGGGTAAACAACAAAGACAAGGCCAACACCTAAAAACTTTCGTCTGAAGAATGTGGAACAGACTTGAGGTGACGACTTCCTCAATGGGTTTGTTGACCTCATGAGCCAGGAAGCCGAGAGTTGAGAAAACGGCAGCTCCACCAACAATGGACATGAAAGAATCGGCAGCCACAACAATCAAAGCGTCTCTAGGGCAAATTTTTGTCTGACGAAGGAGTACCGGTAGCAATTATGATGACGAGGATTGTAAGAGGAAAGCGCTAGCAAACCGCCAAATCCGATAGAAAGAGAATAGCAAATCTGAGAAGCGGCGTCTTTCCAGGCCTAAAGGTGTTTTCCAAAGACCATCGAAACAGACTTTGAGAGTGAAGAGGGAGGCGAACTTTGGCTTCAATAAATAGTAGTCGAGACCAGTGCCAGCACCAGGCAGAGTGACTCCACGGATGAGGAGGACAAAAATGATTACGTAAGGAACGGTCGAGGTGACATAAGCAATTCGACCCATCCACTTCACGCCGTACATTATGCACAGCGCTGTGACGCACCAGACAACGAAGAGACAAATTACTGCCTGTAAGCGACTATGAAGAAATCGGAAATGATCACATGAAGAGAAAAGCTGCCGACAGGGGAATCCATTGAGTTTGAAGTCATCGAGAGGACTTTATTGCTAAACCATTACTTGGCAGTGGAAGAGAAAGACTCACAAAAAGAACTCCTCGGAAGCACTAGTGACTGAAATATTGAAGTACTCGGTGTGGTCTCTGGCATTGCAGGTGCCATTGAAGAAGAAAGGCTTAGTCGCATCCTTTTCTCGACACTTCTCATCTTCGAGAGAAGAGATGCAGTCTGTAGCAGTTCGTTCAACAATTGATTCTAGTAACCTTTGGTGTTCCACACGTTATCACAGGTAGCCCAGCATTTCCAATGGCCGGTGACGATTTCGAACAGGTAATAAGCGCACCAAGCAACGATAACGTTGTAGTAGATGCTGACGGCAATTGTTGCCAGAGTCATTCCCCAGCCGATCCCTATGCCAATCGGAAAAGGTAAGAATGGGAAAAACCTTCAAATGCTGGTGCATACTTCTTGAAGGCGGTTCCGGGTCCCGATTGAGTATGCTGACCGATGCAGAATTCGAGAAATAAGATGGGTAGACCAAAGAGCAAAGCGCAGGAAATGTAAGGAATGAGGAAAACTCCTGAAAGCTTCCTTGATACTTCTCTTTTACGAAATTGTACCTCCTCCGTTGTCATAGGCGAGTTTCGGAAAGCGCCAGACGTTCCCAAGACCAACAGCGTAACCAATGCAGGTGAGAATGAACTGCTTTTGGCTGCCCCACTCTCCTCGCGGCTTCTCGGACATGCGCTAGGAAGCGTTCTGAACTAATTATTTTCCAGTAAATCGAGCGGAAATGAGAAGACTCTCGAACACTCTAGGGAACGAAAATACGAAAGACCGCGCTGAGTCAGAGACACGAACGTCGAAGCGATTGGCAAACACGCCCTGAAGGCCCCCAGGGCCACTACACCCCCGCCGCCTCGTCTTCTATTCGCACCGTCGAAATCTTCGCGAGCAACGCCGAACACGTCGATGTTTGTCAATGCCTGTTGAAGGGAGGGGGAAAGGAGCGAGGGGGTGAGAACTTGGCGGGCTTTACAGTTGCACAATTGCAACGAGTGGCGGCCTCCTAGAGGGCGTAATTACGCAACCAAATCCGATCGACCCACTAACCTCTCCGTTGATGCTACTGCGTTTATCGTTATGAATCGCACGCCAGTTTGTATTTCGATCACATTATTGCACACGTACTGTTTCATAAATTCTACCTACAGAGTTGCCAAGGGGATCAGAGAGACAAAGATATCACTCAGCAGTGACCAGAACTCAGTTTCTGTGAAGGTCAGCCATCTGAACAACCGGCCGATCGGCTCGAGGAAATTACAGATTTGAAGGAGACTTTGCTGGACGGCTCGAGCGGCAAAATTGGAGTGACAACTAGCAACCACGCCGTTGACAACAATGTCTCCTGTCGCTGTCAACGGTGCGTAGTAGCCACGCTCGGTGGCCTGAAGCCTTTCTTGGAACTCAGCAAACTACGATTACTCGTTGAATGCTAAGGATGCGTTGCTTTCCCACCCGTCTCGTCTTGCGGCCAGACTTAATCAGCTTGACAACTGAGAGGATGCACATTCCTTCCTTGAGATCTTTTGCGTACATCGTCTCGCGATGAGTTCCTCGGCAATCCTCAGAACCGTAGACCAAGTGATAGTCCGTTAGTTTGAGATGGCGATCGTTTGACTGAACATTGACCTTGAATGAAGGACTCACTAGCTGAAGATGCAAGAACTCCGTCTCGACATCGTCAACTTTGTGGAGATGCATTATGACTCGCGAGTATTGAACCTTCAAGACCGATCTTTCAGAAAGAACGTCGACTTACAGCTCGGGTCTCGGTTGATAAAAGGAAATCGCCGATCTCCACGTCTCGAATGGGCTTTTCGCCGGCGGGCGTCTGAACGAGTGTATCGCCGCTGAAGCATTGGACGTCGCCGAATGGGTTCTTAAGTCTTCGACATTCAAATCGAGTCTGGAACTTGCCGCATAATAAAAACCGCCGCTGTATCCAGTTTCGGCAACAGGCGATGCAACAGCTGTCGGACAAGACATCCGGTAAATAGTGGCTAAGTAACGACCACTGAAAACCTATTCTCAAGCGTCGTAGCCAGACTCACCCATAGAGGGTTGTTGCTTCGATCTCCGCGATAAAGTCATAGGTCGCAGTTGCAGCCGCGTATCCACCGGTGTAATAAGAATTCAAGCCGAGATTCGAATATCCAAGCTGAGTTGCTTGGTCGGTGTTGTTGCATGGTGCGTACTCGCAAGAAACGGCTAAAATTAGGATTTTAAAGAAAACCAAAAGATGCTCACAAAGAGTTCCTTCAAAATCAACTTGGGCTGCATAGGGGAGAGTCCCGTTGTCACCGCAATATCGACGGGCCGCATTGAGGACCCAGGGCTGCTGAGTGGCGACGAGATGGAGACGGAGCGTCAGGACGAGAAGGACTCTCGGCCACATGGATGGCCGACGACGAGAAGCGAAACGAGGCCGAAAACCTTTGTAAAAAGCCACGTCTAGACGTAGAACGGCCTGCTCAAAGGCTCGGGAAGGCGCGAACCGGCTGCGCGAGCAAATCACGGATATTTTCGTGCTCTCCTTTCTCTCCTTCAGCTCCCCCGACGCCTCGTATTCGTCTTTCTCGACACGTGTTTCACTGACAAGGCGCGTGCGAGAAAATGGTGACGAGGAAGCGAGTCGTCCTGTGGTTAACGCCTTTGTTTTCAGCTGTTTTAGAGCCTTTTCAAAGGGGAACGTTAAAAGGAACATTTTTGTCAAAGGAATTAACGTGCTTTGTTGTTGGCCATTGAGTCTTCTGACTGCAGTGCAAGGGCAAAGTGCAAAAGAGACTTGTTGAGTCTCTTTGCACAAAGAGACAACGCACTTGATCGCTTACAAAGAACACCAAAGCGTAGGATGTAATCGGTCTGGCAGGGTTCCTTCGAAGGCTAATTGGCCAGCCAGTACAAGGGCGATTGAGAGTCGAGCGCGATTTATAGTGCAACAGTGATCGTCGTTTCAGTTCTAGTGCCATGCTGACAAGGTGGAGTTTCTGGTCGGTTGCATATGCTGGCATGTTACTTGCACTCATACTCGTCGAACCCGTCTCTTCGGCCTCAGGCCAAATCGTTCGCCGCAAGAAACTCTGCAAGAAGCTCGTCGCTAATATCTCCAATGTCTTGACCGAGGACCAGTACTATAATGTGAGCTCATTATCTGTGTTATTCAACGTTTTGCAGCTCACACTCTTCATCGCGAATGCTTGCTATAATAACCAGTCGTTGTTGGAAATGGTCGCCAGTAAGTTGGAGGATTAAAAAGAGAAATCGAAACTGCTTCAGGCCTCGTCCCCCAACTGCCCAAGATGTTCACCGCAGCGCAATTTGCAAAGGGAACAGCGGCAGTCACACAGACGTCAATGTGTTGGACAATCGCTGGAAGTGACCCGATAAGCACGGTTCTCAAGTTGGCGCCTGTTGTCACGGATAGGCTAAATCCCGTTTACAACGATGTTGGTCTTTCTTTTCAAGGAAAAGAGCATCCTAGGTGAAAAGCCTAATATTAAAGGCGAAGAAAAAGAAATTACCTGCTGGACGATGCTATCAGCCCGGCTACAAAGCTGCTAACAACATTTTCAATCCGAAATGGATCAAAAAGGTTTCTTCGTTTGCTTTTTCAACCCTTTCAGCAACTACAACTTGTCAAGAACCAGCTGTCAACGCGCGAATGGTCTTGTGTCGACAAGTATTTTTCGCCCATCTCACAACTGGGCGAATATAACTTGTCGTAATTCCATTGGCTGCCCTGAAATTTCAGTTGTCTGACTTCATTTTTGCTATTGACAACCTCATAAAGCATTTTGAATTTAGTCACACAGGCAGCAAATCTCAAAGATTATATTTGGAACGCGCATCACTCTCACACATTTCAACCCTGATGCTTGGCCAGTGCGTTCGATTGTGTTTTGTGACCGTGACGCAGTGGAAGTTTTTTGAAATCCGGCTTATATTCGCAAGGATCTAATTGTTAATATGGGGTGTAGTGTAACTTTGTTTCTGTGGCGATTTGAATTCATTCAAGCGGGCATGAAAGTGGATCAGTGAGCAAACATAGACAGCCTAGTCTTGTGGTCATTCAACGGTTAAAGATAAGACCGGGACGCCTCCAGTAGCGTCCATACTATTAGTTAGATTCTATTTTGCATGTGCTGTTACGTTCACTCTTATGCGTCTGCCAGGCAGCTCCTAAACACTTCCGGTGATTTACGAGAGTAATCCCAGTGTCTGAGAGCGCCGGCGACTCACTCTTTGCAGTCTTTTCGGAGACATGTTACATTACGTGATTGCGGCCCTACTTCTGAGCCTCGCTAATGCTGAAACAGTGGATGTCGTTGTTCAAGCGGGCCGTGCCAACGCCACAATTCGAGGCAATCTACTCTCCAATGGCAATTTCTTTCAAAGCGTTCCCTATGCTGTGCCACCAGTCGGCAGTAGACGTTTTGAGGTTTGTCATGATTTCACTTCATCTTTCCTCTTAGGAAGCCGTTGTTCTCCATCCGTCTGGTCTTGTTGACGCAACGAGTTCCAAGCCAGATTGCCTTCAACATGAAAACGGCACCGCTGAAGACTGTCTCCATGTCCACATCTTCACTCCTTTGGTCAGCAACTGGGAAGAGCGCGTGATGAACATGGTTTCAGAATGTGACGGCAAGCTCAAATCTGCCTGTCTATGTCTGGATCCACGGTGGAGCGCTGATTCTCGGAGGAAACGCGCTACCCAACACAACCTTTGATGCGCTCGTAAATCGTGGACCAATTGTGCTCGTCTCGGTGAACTATCGCCTCGGTCCTCTCGGCTTCTTTAGCACTCGAACAGCCGCCGTGCCGGGCAATGCCGGCTTGTCTGATCAGATCGCTGCGCTGAAATGGGTGCAAAAGTGAGAAAACATTTTTCATGAAGATCGATGCACAGGTACATCCGTTTCTTTGGCGGCAACCCGAAGAAAGTGACCGTAGGTGGATATAGCGCAGGCAGTTGGTCTGTTACCGCACTGACCATGACTCGAGTAGCTGATGGTTTGTGGAAAAGATAACATAACGGTGGTTTAGGTCTCTTCCAGCAAGCCATAGCACAAAGTGGTTCGGTGTTCTACCCAATTCTCATGTCATACGATGAAAGTACAAGAGACTCAAGTCGGCAATTGGCCATTCAGCTCGGATGCGCCACAGCCGAGCAGTGGAATGGCAAGCGCGTCAGGAAGATGAAGGTTTCGATTTCGGGTGTGAAAATGTGGATGGTGCAGAAAATTGTGGCGTGTTTGAAAACTAAAACTGGAGCTGAAATCATGGAAGCAGACAAGCGGGTCTCCACCGGCAATGAAAACGGATGGAATTGGGGTTACGTGCAGGTTTGGTTACTCTTTTGCAGCTAGAATTTTTAAGGACCACAAGTTTTTTCCGGATCGTTTAGAGAATCTGGCGCTGACTCGTCCACCACGGCCCATCCTTCTCGGCACCACTCATGATGAGTGGGAAGGCGTCAGTGAGTATTGAGTAACTTAACGATTTTGAATTTTACAGTCGAAGCCAGAGCCGCCGCGGGTACGCTCGCCGAATTTACGAAAGATTACTTGACGGCAAAGATCAATGGAACACATGATATGGTTTTCTACAACAACTCGCGTTTGTACAAACAAGTTGGTCAAAATAGTCCTGCAGGCAGGATAATCGAAGGCGCAATTGAACAGTACGTCAACTCACCTGGTTGGGATCCCGCCGACAATGTGGACTGGGCGTCTCAGCTCGTGAAGTTCTGGAGTGAATTCATCTTTATCGGACCAATTCGAAGAGATGCGAACTATTTCTCGAAAACTGGCTGTCGTGTCTATCTTTACTCGTTCGACTTCCTCACACCTCTTTGGGAGCCGAATGTTTGTTAACATTCTCTATCAAGCTTCTTTTTTTGGCAGATAACCGATCCGCGTCTTCGTGGAGTGGCTCACAGCTGGGATGCTCAATACGAATTCGGAGATCTCACTTTCACAACAAAGGAAGATCTTGCAACCCACGATATCGTAGGTGCTCTATGGCTGAACTTCATCATCCATGGGTAGGTTGAAAGCTTTTGGTGAAGGGAAAATTTAGAAATCCCACTCCGACATCCGGTGGCTTTCCAACAAGCTTCATTTGGTCTGAACCAGGCACTAACAATACATTCCTTTCGCTCGGACCGCAACCGACGGTTGGACAGGTGGGTCCTTGAATGTGACTGGAGATTACGAGAGTACAAAACTTCAGGACTTCCATCCGTCTTCAAAGTTCTGGGCATGCACGGCTCCTCGCCTCGACGGGCATCCAAATCCATACTGTGAATAAAATTTCAAACACTGCTGGACAGTCCCGAAAATCAGCAGACCCAATCGAACGTGTCCCAGAAAAGCAAAAAAAGTGGGCTCGGCTCTAGCCGTCTTCAAACTACGGCACTGAGTAACTGACCAAAATGAACGCATCACCGATTGGCTTTTGAACTGCTTCGAGCATTTTCCTTGACTGTCAAGCTTCATTTGGTTTATGACTGCTGCTTTTTTGATTATGACTGCTTATGACTGCTGTTATGACTGCTGCTAATCTGCTGCTAATCTGGATTATGACTGCTGCTAATCTTTCGCCTGCTTCGCCCTTTAGAGGTGCTTGCGTATGCCCAGAATCACGTACGCGCACACCAATGAATCGATGGCTCTGTTTGGACCTTAGGTTCTTTAGAATCTTTATTCACCTTTTATTATAACAGTCACAGATCACTAACTTACAGCAGAAGATATCTGACGGAAGAGATACAGAGGGAGAAGGGAAGAGAAGAGACTAGAAGAACAATAGACAATGAATGATACCAAGTGTCGATGGCGGTCCTTTTATGGGGACCTTCAAGATGTTCCAGAAGATTCTATGATGACGACGCAGTCTGCAGATGCAAGCTGCACAGAGTCCAAACACTCCCGCTAACAATAAGAAAAGAAAAGTCGAAACAGGCTCCTGTTCGCAGTGAGTATCATTTTTCTTTCTTCAAATTCTCGTTTAGCTTTTCGTTATTGTCGATTCTGCGTTTGGAGTCAAAAATGTTCGAGCGGCTCATAATCAGAATACTTCTTTGGCTGAGCTAGAACTCCTTTCCAGCACGGAAAATCCAGCCACAACGGAAAACTGTCGAAGCGAGCCTTTCGTCTGCTACAACAGCACGACGAGCAGCTGGCTCCAATGTGAATCTCTGGATGACCTTTGCTTCAATCAGACTGCTTCAACCATTAATTATGGATGCAAGAGTATTCTTGATTGTGTGAACAGTTTGGCGGAGATCGCTCATTGTAGCGGTCAAAAATGGCAAGGATGCTGCTGTGGTGAAGATTATTGCAATCGCCCTTACGATGCACCCGATCCGCACCCAACGGGGCTTCCCAAGTGCATACCAACAATCACGACCACTCAACCACAAACTACAACACCAAGAATCACGACAGTCCTCACTACTCCTTCAATCACGGAGATCTGTCATCCGGAGCCACTCGTCTGCTACAGCAGTCAAAGACACAATTGGATGCGATGCAGTCACTATGAAGACCTCTGCTTCAATATCACACAATTTGACAATGAATACGGCTGTATGAGCTTGGAGCGATGCAAAAGTGATGGAGCAACCCTTGGACGTTGTACCGGCACCAATATTCATGGATGTTGCTGCGGTGAGGATTATTGTAATCGGCCGTGGGAGCCGCCGCTGGAAATGCCAACTGTTTCCCCTCAGCCATGTCCGTTTTCTACGATGCCCACTCAAGGCAGTGAACCAACGAAGCCACCACTGACTGCTTGCCCAGATGGATGGGTCGAGTCGAATTCGCTGCCCAACAAATGCTACATGGTTCCTGAAGCAACAGTAAGCGAGAGGAGAGGGAAGAAGAATCTTTCAGACGGGATATTCAGATGCTGTGAAGGCATGTCAGCAGCTCTACATCAGTTCACTAGCTGTCAGTGTAGCTAACGGCTTTGAGAACAGTGAAATTCGAGGTAGAGCAAGCTCTAGCTGAAAACCGGAGTTGTAGACATGGCCGGTCATGAAACGTTATGGATCGGCCTTGTGAAGACGAGCGACTGGACCTGGTCTGATGGCTCGACTCAGACCTACAGAAACTGGGCGAGTGGAGAACCGGGAAATGGCAGCTGTTCAACTGTTACAGTCAGTGATGGAAAATGGCGCGCGCATGAGTGCAGTCAAACTTTTCCTATTGTTTGCGAGCTTTCATATTGAATCTCAGCGATTAAAATTTGGCCTTCATTGAAAACCGTGCAAAGCTGCTAATAATATGACCGGTAGCACTTGTAAATGAAGCATGAACGCTAGCGGGGTTTTCTCTCCACGTGCCAGGCCCTGGGGGCTAACGCGAAGGTGAGAGGGAAGCGTATTTTTCTGTTTGCGTTGACAAAGCGAGTACAAAGGTCGAGATGAGCACCACGTGGATGAGAAGCGAAGCAATCGATTTCTCTCATGATGTTGACGTCAGTCACGTGGTGGATCACGCGGAGCGCTTCTCTCATTGCTCGCCCTGCTCGCGCGCTTTCACGCAGTCGCATTTGTCGCATTTACACTCAGCCGAGGTGCACTTATCTGAAACGTAAAACAGACGAGTTAACGAGATTTACCGTCACAGCACTTCTGCTCGCCAGCCTTCACGCAACATGGCTTCGCATGGCAGCGGCACTTCGTGCACGCCTTCTCACACCCGCAGCTCTCCTTCTCGTGGCCTACACCTTTTAGTCAGAGGAAAGGGAGAGAGACTCACCACACTCACAAGGCATGAATTAGACGTGGATTTAGAAGCCGAACACTGGCGTTTGAGGCGAGAAGTGGGTGCTATAAGGTTTGTCGACACGCCCCCACCACGCCTTCAATCAAGTCGCCAACGAACGTCACGCACGCGCCTCCGTTGCGAGCGAGAATTGCGCCCACGTGGTTTGCGGTTCTTATTCTTCACTGACGCTGGGGACCCGAGATTTCTTGTTTCTTTCTGTTGCTTCCCGATCATCACAAAGGCTTGATTGTCACAACTTTATTCAGAACAATAGACACAAAAAACAACCTTGTGTGAAGTTTTCAGACCGGTTTCCTGACAACAACCGAGGTAAAGCATAACATTGGGCAAGCTCAAATAACATAGATCAGAGATGGAAAACGAATCAGCACGCATTCGAGGCATAGAGCGTGGTCCGTGAGTCGACCATCGGGAAGACGGCAGCCTCGTAGGATGGATGCTCCGAAGTGGGCTGGACGAGAGTGACGAGACTCTGTAAATTTTAATCATTGCCACTTGAGCGGCTGGAAACCTTTCGACGTCCAATTGTTCGGATCAAGTTGAAGACGGCGAAGCCGATAATGGGAAACAGCGGGAGAAGGACAAGCACTCGACCCATCCACAGGGTCCAGCCGGGATAGGCAACACCCTTGAAGGACATGACGTCGGCTCCCAGCTCGCTGTAGAACATACTCATGGAAATGAGCTGAACGCATTGAACATATGAGCCAAATGGCAAACCAAAGTGGTCAACGGAGCGATTATTAGCCACTCGGCCATGATGTAATGACCGGTAGGGCCGAACCACTTCGATATGCCACCAGCTGGCTTACCGAGCATGCGCCGGACATCTCGGACGATGTTTGAAATGCCTGAAAGCTCACAATTTGTGTCAATTGCACAAAACATACCGTAGATCCACACCACAACAACGACTTCAAGGAAGGAGATGAACACGACAGCTGCAGAACCCGTGTACTCAGCGAAGATCGTGAACCAGAAGAACCCGTTCTGAATCCGTTTCAGATTTCAAGTCTTCGAAATGAGTAAACTACCGAGGTGCAAGTGATGAGACCACCGAGGAAGAAGACAAAGCAAACGCCGAAGACGAGGAAAGGCTTCTTTGATTGAAGAGAAGGGAATTGATCACAGAGCGAGGCAACCAAAACTTGACAGATGCCTAAAAGACACGCGTGAGCATTTTCAAAGTTCGTTTACCGAATTGAGTCGAAATGCCCAGAAGGAAGATGACGAGAAAGAAAGCGAAGGCCCACAAGTAGGGCAACGGCATCTGCGACATGGCCTCGGGATACACGACGAAGACCAAGCCGGTGCCTAGAGAGGAAGGAACTTGGTTTCCTTGAGAGTACTCACTGGAACTGACGACCTCCTCGATAGGCTTTCCGATTTCAGTTGCAAGAAAGCCGAGAGTCGAAAAGACTGCGGCTCCTCCGACGATGGACATGAAAGAGTCAGCGGCGACGACGATCAAAGCGTCTCTAAACAATTCGGTGTTTTTGTCTTTGTCATGAAAACTACCTGTAGCAGTTGTGCTCCCGCGGGTTGTAGGATGAGAGGGCCAGCAATCCACCGAAGCCGATGGAGAGCGAGTAGCAAATCTGGGAAGACGCATCTTTCCAGGCCTAAAATTTCCTCGTCACGCAAATTCTGTTGCCTTACCTTCATCGTATACAACGTTTCCAGCTTTGGCTTCAACAAGTAGTAGTCGAGTCCAAGGTTGGCACCGGGAAGCGTGAGACCACGAATGAGAAGAACGAAAATGATGAAGTAAGGCAGAGTCGAGGTGACATAAGCGATTCGACCCATCCACTTCACGCCGTACATTATGCATACGGCAGTGACGGTCCACACGAAGGCGAGAGCCAGAACGGCCTAAAGCATTTTCTCTCAAGCCGCTGAACTTACATGCAAGGAGAAGCTTCCGAGGCTAGCATCGATAGCTCCAGTGCTCAACGAGAGGACGTTGTTGCTAAAATTTGTTAATTTTCTGAAAAAGACGGACTCACTAGTAGAACTCCTCCGAAGCGCTGACAACGGATGCATTGAAGAAGTCGCCACTGGCACGGTCGACTTGATTGCAAGTCCCGTTGTAGAAGAAAGGCGCGTCAGCATTCGCCAGTCGACACTCTTCGTCTTCGAGAGACGATATGCACGCTGAATATGCTTGGTCATCAAAGAAGTCCTTTCGTGGTCTTACCAAGAGTGTTCCAATCATTGTCACAGGTGGCCCAGCTTCTCCATCCACCAGTCAAGATGGTGAAGAGGTAGTATGCACACCAGGAGACAATGACGTTATAGTAGATGCTAACGGTTGATGCCACCAGCGCCATACCCCAGCCGATTCCTAAAGTTCGTCTTCTTTCAGGGCAAATTTTACAAACCTTGAAAGGCTGGCGCATACTTCTTGAAGGCAGTTGCAGGGCCAGACTGTGTGTGCTGACCGATGCAGAACTCCAAGAAAAGGATGGGAAGACCGAAGAGAAGAGCGCAACAAATGTATGGCACAAGGAAGATTCCTAACAACAAATACTTTCAATTGCGCGATGAAGGCGAACCTCCTCCATTATCATAAGCCAGCTTCGGAAATCGCCAAACATTACCAAGTCCAACGGCAAATCCAATGCAGGTGAGAATGAACTGCTTCTGGCTGCCCCACTCGCCGCGTTCGGACATTTTGTTCTGCAGAACAAGGTTGAGATCATTTGAGAGGGAAAGAAAACGTAGCGGCTATTTGAAAGTCAACAAAAAAATTGAAATGCGGAAAACGTCGCGCACATTTTGAGCCTGTCGAGCCGAGGCGTTGACGGTTTGCCCAGTGCCCGGCGGCGGCGACGCGCAGATCTTATACCGGTCAGCCACTGTCCGCCCTCAGTCTCCTCCTCCTTCTCTTCCCGTCGCCTCACTCTCCTCGCTGCGCGCTTTGATGAATCAGCGTTTTCCCGCGCCGACCACGATTTTGGCGGCGGTTCTCTCTCGTTGCATCGCTCTAGTTTTCCCTTTCTTCAAGTGCTTGAGGCTTTTCTCTTTCCACTTAGTGAGTCATGCATCGGAGACTTGCCTTTTGAAGCGGAACATATTTTATTGAAAAAGTTTTCTTACCAAAACGACCAGGTCAACCACATTCAGACACGGTCATGAAATAATGAATCAGACCCATCTTGCAAGATTTCGAATTGAGTCAAGCGGTGGCATAAGGCTTATGCAATACACGAACAACAAACAAGCACGAAGAGGGTGCAAACTCGGAATAGTCATTCAATTCTCGAGGAAGAGCTGGCAGACGACGCCGAAGAGTAGGTCATCCGGCTCGCGATACCAGCCATCCGTTCCATAGGGAATCACGGCGTAATGACCGTCGGTATTCCCTTGAAAGGGCGACCAATTGATGTAAGTTCCTGAAATGTTGCATTAGATAGCTTCCCAGCTCAATGTTCAAGTTTCTAGGGAACAAAATGCTTGCCTGTCTCTCTAGGATCTTCCCATTGCCAAGTTCCATTAGTTTGCTTCAAAATACCTAGCCAGGCCAGTCCCGTGATTGTTAAGAAGTCTTCAAACACTTTTTTGCCAGCAGAGATTGGCCTCACATTTGTTCACTTCTTGCTCTTCGTGTCGGTCCTGTAGTGCTAAGAGGCCGGAATTGTGACTAAGGCATAATGCTGTTGCGTTTGATCGTTCAAGCTGAAGGAGAACGTTCTTGCACCATGCTTCAACAAACATCTGAGTAATCCACAGGGAAGTAGCACTTGTTTGCTCGAGTTCGACCTTGCGTCCAGCCGGAGGGGCACGGCCCTGTCACCGTAGTCGTCGGCTGGGTTGGGATGGAAGTACTTCTGTAAATGAAACATTCCAATAGAATGATTCAATTCGAGAAAACGGTTTGTCAACAATGAAACCTCGGTGGAGGCGTGAAGACATAGCTCCCTGGAACGCAGGATGAGACATCTCCTTGACAGAAGCAGAATTGAGCGCCCGTCGAGGAGTAGTATTCACGGCAGACTGTCCCATCATCGAAAGGTTGAGCTGTCCCTAAGAAGTAAAGCGCAAACCCTTGACCGATCTAGAAGATCATGTTTTTTTTTTTGCAAAAACAAACCATTTGAATATAGGCACTGCCATCACAATCATCGTCTGACTCAAAGGCGAAGAGCAACTTGTCACCATTTGTCATGGCGAAATTACAGAAATTCGCGACAAAAGAAGGACACCTAATGGTCTCGGGTTAAGAGGGAAAGTTGACTCTCACAATGTGCAGTTAGTGAAGAGGCCGATATTCGTCGTTCCAGTCTGGTTGAAAGTGAGTTGAACGTTATTGAAACCGGCGGACTTGAAAACGGCTCTCATTCCAACATCGGTCGAGTGGGAATAGAAAAGAGTCAGCGATTGACTTGAGACACATGAGAACAAAGCAACGAGCACGAAGAGCATGCCGAGAAGACGCGGGCAACGCCGGCATAAAAATGAGACGGAGGAGAGATAGCGACGAGCACGTGCGTGGCGTTCTTGAGAACACAGTTCGTGGAGTCGTCGTACAAATTCTACTTTCTTCACTCAATCCATGTTGTAGACATTCATTCTTCTCAAGTTTTCTCTTTGTACTCTTTTACAAAGGAGCAAAACGAGTTCTTCTCGGTAACCGGGAACTTTCAGTTCAAAGGATTCGTTCTGGAAGCCGTAAACGTTGAAGCGGTTGAGGTCATGGGATTGCGGATACGAATCACGTTCGTCTGGCTTTTGAAGGGCCGGAAGAACACAAAGGTGACGAGTGCGTTTGCCAGTGGGATGAAAGTGTAGATTCCGGACACGGCCACGCCAAGGATGCCCAAATCCTGTCCGGAATACGACGACGACATCGTCACAAAGGAAGGTAGAGAACAGAAGATGAATGGGACGCAGGCCTAGAAATGGAGTCTTTAGTGAGGAACATGGGGCACCTGTGCTATGAGGGTGTAGGTCAAACGTTTCTGTATGAGCGCTGTCTTTGCTTGAAAATGCTGTCGGTTCTTTTTTAAGTAGAGGACAATTCGAATTGAGCAATAAATTATGATGATTTGACTCGCCAACAGAACCACGAGCATAATTAGAGCCAGAATAGGCGACACCAAAGAATTGGACTGGGAGCAACTCTTCAGGGGATTACCAAATGAACCTTTGGAGTCGAGCTTCGCATTATGGGAAACGGAGTCATCGAGATAATGTGTCCGACCAAGTATTCGATTCACCGTGGGAGTCATCTAAAGCATAACGAGTTGATGTGCTAGTGGTGCAACCTTGATCGCTAGACTTTGATCGTTCGTCATAACAACTGTACTTGCAGCTAGAAACACGAAAACACCAGTCTGAACGAATAAAATATTTCGCGCGACTCGATTCTCGTTGGAGACCCGGTTTCTGCTAAAATCGACTGCTCCAATAGGGAAGTAAACAAGCCGTACTTTAGGAGAATTATGTATCGGTAGACGTAAGTGCCCGGCACAACTAGATACGAGGCAATACTTAGGTCAATATGAAACAACAGGCCAATATTCGCCGTCGTAACGCCAAGATTCGTAATGGGACCCGTGCATACGGTGGCCGTTATGTTGTTGCTCGAATGTAGACCTGAAGAATTCAAGATTTCCTCCAAAACTCACCACGTGAACCACGCAACAAACAATTGAAAACAGAATGTCCTTGATGACAGCAACAACAAGAAAGATTCGATAAACTCTCAGCATGGGATCCATGTAAACGAGGAGCAAGTAGAGAAGGACCAGGTTCAAAATGAGAGCAATGGGGCCTAAAAGTGCCGACATCTTACATGAGACTTACTGATAGTAAAGTCGATGACATGAAGAACAGTCTGAGCGACTGTAGGTTGGCCGACTTCGTCCATGCCGGATATTAGCAAAACTGCGCGAATTGCCAGATGGCGACCCTTGGGAATGCCAAACGCGGAACTACTGCTGATTTCAGGAAACGCAATAACGACTGAACCAATCTGGGAAATGAACCAAATGCGGCGTCGTTGCAGACGGCCGCGCAAAGCTAGAGTATGGGCAGGCACATGAGAACGATGACGAGCACCAGGCACTGCGTGCAAAACATACCTTTCGCGTCGTTTCACTTCCACGAATTCTATTTATCAAGGGGGGAATGCATAAGTAGCGGTTTCACGCGCTATGAAGCAGCTGAATGCCTGTGAAAAGAAGTGAACATGCTTTCTTCGGCGCTACGACGAATGAGAACTGACAATATGCGAACGTACTGCATGCGAACCCGCGAATGAGAACTTTCGAATGAGAACTTTTAAAATGAGAACTCACCAAATGAGAACCGACCGAATGAGAACCCTACCGTCTGCGAACCCTTCTTTCTACAAATGAAACGCTCGAAGATGTCATGCGAACCACTGATAGTTTCTCCTCTCAACAAATGCTTTCGCAACAAACAGAAGGTGTCGGATTATGAAGGGCTTTTTGTGTCAAAAGTGTCGATATTCTAGCTGCTCTTACTCTTTCTAATATTTCGTCTCAGGCTTTCTCGAACAACAATTTCTAAAACAATCGAGACTTTTATTTACGAAAAACATTATTATCAACTGAGCCTTGAGTCTTTGAAAACAATAGCTATTCAGGATGATACACAATTATCGAGAAAGAATTATTGGGATTGTTTCATTGAATCCACACCAACAACATCAACTTTGTGCGAGGCTCCTGTTTCACATGTTGACATCAAGTTGGTGTGACCATTGCTTTGTCAAAACAAGTCGATTTGTCGCGCACAACCTCGCAGTTTCTCTCAAGAATCGTATTTCTCGCATGACATCCTCGAGTGTTTCATTTGTAGAAGGAAAGGTTCGCAAACGGTAGGGTTCTCATTCGGTCGGTTCTCATTTGGTGAGTTCTCATTTGACTAGTTCGCATGTTGTCGGATTCTCATGCGAGATGTTCTCATTCGCGGGTTCGCACGCAGTACGTTCGCATATTGTCAGTTCTCATTCGTCGTAGCGCCCTTTCTTCTGCGAATTGCTCTGCAGAGCCAAATATTTTTCATGAGGATGCTCTTGTTCTTTGAAAAAAAGTTTTTTTTTTTGCTTTTCGAACCCGCTTCCTGATCGGGTTCATGGTTGAAAGGTGGGATCGCTTTTTTTCCTGGTTTGACGGAAATGTTTGATGCCGAAGTCAGACGCTTTCATTCAGCCCACGACGGCCTGAGTAAACTAAACTGAAGGTAAAAAAAGCCCGTAAAAGGACACACAAAGCCATCAAGCGCGCAATGTTTCCCATTTTGGCTCTCGCGATGGCTTTCTATTTCGGAAATCCGGGTTCACGAAGCGATCTTCAGGCGGCTTCCTTCTTCCAGCTAGGCAAGCTCAGGATTCAGATAATTTGCTTGCAATTTTAGACACTGATAACGATCATCATGGGTCTGTCAAATCTGACGACAGGCGTACGATTTCAAATGCTGTCCATTTGACCATCAACTTGCCGACATTCGACTCTGCCCTCTCTCTGACCCAGGCACTTGCTTCTGTGACGTTTCCATTTCGTAGCCGTTTGCGATTATTTTAAAGGGAAAGAGGCTGAAGAAAATGCCGTCGTGCTTGGTAATCCTGGCAGAAGATGCCTGTTTTGTGAATAGAAAGCAGCCGCGCTGCAAAGTTTCTTCAGTCTTTTTCCTTTGCAGTGAATACTTGTGTCGTTGTCGTTGCAGCTTTGAAATAAACACGGTTTCTATAATAAACGTTGTCGATATTCAAAAGAAGGAACTTTTTTGGTTCTCGCCGTTGCTGCTCGTGCTTCCCCCAATGGCGCTGAGCATGGCGATGCGCCGCTCAGATAGCATTGAGAGTGTCGAAAAAAGGCACGCGGAGCGCGCGGGCCGCATCGACTCATGCGCATTAAAGCTAAACCGGAGAGTCCCCGAAACCAAAAGCGGGTTTCAAGCATCTCGAAATGAGTCTTTTATCGCAAGAATCTTTGGAAGAGACAAAGACCCAGGGAACTTGTTGATTTCATTAGTACTTTGGTCAATTGCGAGTATTATTCACAGCCTCTTCACAGTAAGGCGAAGATCGCTAGCTACATATGTGTCGTCTTGGTTGAAGGCTGATGGCGGGAAACACGCGTAGACTAAACGAGCCAGCACTCGATCCAGAGTCTGACGATTGTCTCGGAAGTTTCGACGATCTTCTCCAAAGCATTCGTGAACTTTCTCCATGTGTGTTGCAACCTGAACAGTGTTGGTTAGGTTAGTGTGTTCTTACCGTGTAGCTGGAGGAGCTCCCGAAATTGCAATGTGCGCACTCGAAAGCATTCATCGTGGAGTGTTTCAACACGTGATGGTTCATGCTGGCACCCTAAAACGCGGTTGAAATGAAGCTATGAGATGGCCCACCTTGAATTTCAGTGTTGCCTGACACAATTGACAGACAATGTTGGGAATCATGGCGCATCCCTCGTAGCTGCGCCCAGTGTGCTTCAAGTAGGAGCCTACGATCATCTGTCGCGTCTGGCTCAAGGCTCGTTGAAAGGTTGCCGATTTGTCTGAAGAGGTGTCCCTAAAAGGTTTGCGAGGTTGCGAGGGGCATTTGAGGAAGCGAACGGCAGCAAGTCGAACACACCTGGATGGATGAAGATTCAAACGAACAGGATGAAGCCGATTCATGTTAGCGAAACAAAGTTCCTCGTTGGTGAACCTGAAATCAAGCCATTAAGTGAAGCTAAAGTCACAAATTAGAAAAACCGGCGCGCATGGACTAGTCGCTAAGGTCCGAGTCTTCAAAGTCTTATGCTCACTCCCTTTGGGGATATCGCCACGCGGATCGTTCTGAGGCGCGCTCTGAGCGCCTTGCCCTAAAGGCTCATGGGAGGAGTTACTATGCTTTGAGACATTAAGGCATTTTTCTGCGAAGCGATGCAGATGCGCGTTTGGTCAGACGTGTGAGACACAAGTGCTCCAAGACATGTACGGAATACAAACGCAAAGGCGGCAGAGTCTGTGGCGAACTAAGGTGCGTCAATGCGTTGCGCAGCAAATCATTGTGCAACTAAAGGTAAACTCAATTTTGATCAACAAACATGTGTTTTGGGCAGGATTGGGCTGCGCTTATGTTTGGCTGGAGGACATTCACAAGGTGTTTATGTGCCTCAGACGTCTTTGGCAGCACTACTTTGCGTGGTATCCGTTCCACATCGGAACTGATACGGGATAGAAACGATGCCTCGTCCCATATTGATAAGTTGCGCATGTTAATACAAAATATCCCATAGAATCAGAAAATGGGGTATAGGGGCGGAAGTTGGGAAAGTCGATGTCTCCGATTTCTGCCATTTTTGGATATCTTGTAGTGCTCAGCGAGCTGAATCGAATGCGCTTTGAGCCGACTCGAAAGAGTGCATCCTGTCCGGTATACGGTAGTTTTTAGTTTCAA
>JAQIXL010000910.1:0-23187 GCA_034700245.1 Poikilolaimus oxycercus
AGGAGAAGGCGAGAGGCAATGGTCTACACGATGTGTAGTCACCGGTATACGCGCCAGTGGCGCGTAGCGCCGCTGGTCTAATTAAAATTAATTTAGTAAAAAGCTCACTTCAAAATCATCTGGCGAGGAGCGTTTGCCCCAAAGGCCGGACGCCTTGTTCCAGGATCGGATATCTCCCAAGACGGCGGCGACGAGGGCGAGGAGGAGCAGCAGCCGCAAGCTGCCCGAGGAAGAGGACGCGGACCACGAAAGCTCCATTAGACGCACGACGCCTGCCAGTCGGTGCGGTTACCTGCAAGTAACTCAAGTTAATAAATTAAATCGTTGAAAACTGGCAGGTGAACTTCTATTGCAGAGAGCGATTACGCGAGGGTGAACACACATCATTTGAGAGGGAGAGAGAGAGGGTGAAAAGCATGACTTGAACTGACTGAAAGAAAAAAAATTTCAGAACATAGAGCAACATGAAGCACACGAACATGTTTATGAGCCAAACCACGGATGAAGTTTAACAGGAAATCCCGATGAGAGGGCGCGAATTCCGGTGCAGCTAAAACGAGCCTGCACACTTTCTTCTTCGAGTCGGAGTGAGTGGGGGTGGAGGAGGAGAACTTATGTATTTAGCTTTGATGCTCTTGAAGAAGGCGGATATTTCCATTTCAAGGCATGGCGTAATTTTCTTTGAAATCGAGAAGAAGAGCCATAATCAAGAGGTTGACTAGACGGAAAAAGATCTCTGCACGAATTCCTTGCAGATTTTCTTTTACTCTACCGAACGCTCGTTTTAAGAAAGGCGAAGGTGGATGCAATTTTAGCAATGATGTTTCGTTTCCGTGAAGGGAGCACAAAGAACAAGAAGAGCTAATCAGAAAAGAGCACGTAGGGTCAGATTTGAAAAGAGAGAAAGAACTACCACTAGTGTGAATGAAAAGCGCTGGTGGAGGCTACATACAACGCAACATCGAAAGGCCCCAACCCACAGGCCGCTGCGTCGTCACTAATAATGCTGAATGCTCGAGAGCTGAACGTTTGATACGGAGAAATCCCTCTCTGGCCCGAGTTCTGGTATCTCATCCATTCTTCATGTGCGACTATGAAGGAGGGGGGTCGCGTCCAAGGCGAGCAACTTCAACTTGAAGTGGTTAGTATACGATCATAGATCAACGAGAAGTCGGACTAGTCTTGGAGCGCGTGCAAAAATTGATTGCGCGGATTATTTTAATCAAAGGACAAAAAACTGCAACGCAATCGCCCTGAATGACGGTTCTCATTCTCATGAGTAGGCAGCTCGGCCATGCGAGGGAGGAGGAAGGGGCCTTGCTCTTTAGGTATATGTATGGGTCACCCTTTTTCTCGACGCGCCATCACGTATTCCGCCCTCCTCTCGCCTCCATGCGCGTGAGGCCCGGATTTGTCCATGTTTTGATCTCATTTCATTGAAAAACTCCCATAAAAGTGCCCGAAACGTGTTGTTTTGGCTGAAATTAAGAAATCTCGGACTCAGCAAACTGCGCATGCGACGTAATTCCGGCTACTCGATACGATGTTGTCCTTTTTGAGTGAGGTCTCGTCTCTCTCTGGAGGGGAGAGTAGGGCGAGATGAAACATGAAACGGGTCAAATTTACATTTTGCCCTACAAGTTCACGAAATTAGAGACACTCCCGGTGTTTGTGAAAACTTCTTTTGACATGATGCCATGCGAACATTTTAAAGCTCGAATTTCCATGCCAGAGAGAGCAACACGTAAATCACAAAACTCTCCAATTCTTCTCAAAAACACTCTTCTAGAGCGAAAATCGACCTCATCTCAAAATGATGCGCTCGGATTTTGTAATGTTTCCAGCTAAACGAAAAGCGGAAGAGGAAGGAAAATCTGATATGTATGAGGAATTGTGGGTCGACATAGAAAGCACATCCCTCTATCTGTCGATGTCTCACCAAAAGAAGGAATGACAATATTCCCGACGGACTGCTCGACCCCCTCGCCGGTGACGCCGCCAAAGGACGCCCCGTTGCGATGACTGAAAAGGAAGCAAAATGCGAGTGCGCGTCGACAAATCTGATGTCAACCTTCTCTTCTTCTTCGTCTTCCCGATCCGGAGGGAATTTACTTCTTGGCCCCCCTCACGGACGCTGCGTAATAAATTATTTCCCATAGGGAAATCGCTCTGGGGGAAGTAGAGGGAAGAGGAGAGGGAGGTGGTGGATGCTTTTCCATGAATACCTCGTGTTCGAATAGAGAAAAAGAAAAGATTCTTGGAGCATTCTCTTCCAAGACTCTCCTGGCGAACACGGCAAAAAAGTTTCTCCGTTGATTTTTCTCCAGACTTAAATGCAAGAAAAAAAATCCAAAATCCCAAAATCGGTCTCCAAGGAAGAAACTGAACACCACACGCCATGGCCGAAGGGTGGGAGGAGGTGGCATGAATTATTCTCCAAAATCATCACGGTGTCGGGGAGATTTCTGATTCTCGCCAGTTTTTCTCCAAACGTCAAAATTGCGCCGCCTGGGAAACTTGGTAGCCATGGGTGCTCCTTTAGCTGAGAGTGGCGTAGGGGGAAATGGCCACGGCCCGGGATAAAAGGGGTGGGAGAGAAGAGAAGTAAGTCTCTTCTTTGAAAGGACGAAGTTCTGAAGAAGTCTACCGCCTGGTCGAGGAGTGTGGGTCGGCACCACGAGTGCCCCGCGGGAATTTTGTGGCGCGCGCCCGATTTCGTACACAGATATGACAATTGAGACACAAGGCGACGGGGGTGACGCGTTACTCCCACTCACTCGGCCCTCTTGGCCCCACTTGGAATGTCTTGAAATGAGTGATCGAGTGTTTCTCAAAGGCGCAACAAGAGTTTGAAAGCAATTCTGGGATTGGATATTCCAGAGGGATCTCTTGGAGTCAGAAGATTGACTCCTAGAGTGAAGCCGGGTAAATCTTGAATAGAAAGTTGTCAGGGAGCCAACTTCTAATTCAACAGAAAAAAAATTCTATGAAAAAAGCGAAATCCCGTAAACAAGAACAAGAACAACGACGAAAATGACTGGACGAAAGGAACATGGCGTGATGTGCAACTGTGAAGAGCTGGAGGAGGAGGAGGGAGAGGGACCACGGGGGTGATTGAAGGGGGGACGACCTCCCAAGTCTCCAACCAGCCAGGGACTGCAGAGGGCAAAGGAAGAGGAGGAAGAACCAATTCATTGAAACAACACGCCATCGAACACATTCAATGACGTCTCTCCCCCCCCCCCCTCCTTCAGCCTCTCCCTGTAGAGGGGAGAGAGGCTCCTCCCCCGTGTGTTCCACGACGCCTTCCTTGCCCGATGGATGCCGAAAGAGATTTTTTCCCTCTGTCTCCTTTGCCCTCGCTGCCGCCGCATGCTCGGCCCGTCACACACAAAAAGAACAACGCTCGCCTTTCACTCGCCTCCAGGGACAAGAAATCGTTTGTCAATGAATTTTTTTGATCTCAAACGGCGGCGCGAGGGAGGATTTATCGCGCCTTTTTTGCTCTATTGCTTCGGCATCTTTTGGTGTTCAAGGAGGAGAAGGAACGTCTGGCTGAGATTTTTCGAATTGCCGCAAGCATCAAGACGACGTTCTAGCAACACTTTTCAAAAATGCAGAATGTTCAATGGCTCCAAGAGAGATCAGAAAAGTTCACGGGGACTACTTGAGATGATGGACCACCAGAAATCAACAAGCGAAGAAGACGTCGAAAGTCCCTGAAGTTGAAGAAGAAAGAAGGAGGAGGCGAAGGCGAAGGCGATTTAAATAATCAAGCATGTGAACTCTTGTTGAGTGAAGGAAGAGGAAACGTCTTTAAGAAGGAGGAGGAGGAGGAGGAGGAGAAGTAGTGAAAGATGGTGCCTGGGGAGGTTTTCTCTCCTTCCACTCGTGGTTCCCCTCAAGTCCCCGCCCCCTCTCCCCTCCACTTCACTCGCCTCCGCTCACCGTTTCACCTAGACATCCAGATCATTTTGCAGGTCATAATTAATTCCGGCCGAAATTGTTGTCCTCCACGAGACAAGAAGACGAAATGATATCACTAAAAGGGCCCGGGCATAACAAGGCGAATGGGAACTGGATGCCTTGAGGAGATGAAGAAGCTTCTGTAGTAATGAAGCCAATTGACGCAGACGAGTAAGAAAATTCGACCACAAAGCCACGTCGACATTTTTCAGAAAGAAGAAAAAACTGTTTTGGTCAATGACGAAATAAGGAGAAACATTCAATTTATCGAAAGGTTCGCTCAGTTCAAAACAAGAGTTGGAAAGAAAAAAGCTGGCTTACAATTAGTCAGCGATTGCAATTGAATTGGCTGAATTTGTGAATCGCTGCAAAATAGCGGGCTTTTACGCCCACAAACCTAGGTATTAGTGACAAAAAAAAAGCTGAACCGGTCTATTTTCGAGCGCCCAACGGAAGTTGCCGAAACTGCGCTTCATTCTTTGAGTGCCGCGTGGTTCGCCTTAATCCGTGCTTGTCAAGACAAAGTGAGCCGGCTTATTGTTCTCGACGTCGAGAAACATCAAACAAAAACCGCAATTCCTCAAATTTCTTCCTCAGCCTATTACTCCTCCTCCTCCTCCCTCTCAAAACTCTCACATGACGCAGCACTTCGTAGCCAATCCGCCGAGGAATCTGCCCAATTGGGGAAGCGAAGACGCTCAAAATATATTGCCCCAGTGATCAAATATAAATATGTCCAGTCTGGGATGGGGGGACGCGCATGGGGAATCCTCCTCTGTGGTCCAGTTGCTCCTTCTTCTCTCCTTCTTAAGTCGGAATGAAGAAAGAGGCTTTCACTATACAATCCAACCTCCGCCTCCGCCAAAGTTTTTTCTCCTCCCTATTCTTCCCAATTCAGAGCAAATGCTCAGATAACCGAATGAGCAGATTTATTCAGTCAGACTGGGGAGAGAGAGAATTTGGTGCGTGAGCTTGTTTTTGATCGCGGTCACGGGCACGCGCGCGCGCGCGATCTCTTCCGGTTGTCCTCCCTTTTCCGCCTTCCCCTCTTTTTCCTTCAACTAAGTCAGAAGGAACTAGCACCCCGTCCGTCTTGGTCTTAATGCCAGCGGCCAGTAAACGACATTTTGTAGTGAGAGTCGCCTTCTCTTCGCTTCTTCCACGAGGAGGAGAAGAAGGTTTCTGCAAGGCCACCAACCGCGTAAATGCCCTTGTGAAATGAGAATGAAGGGGTTAAAGACGTCGACGCGGCTGTTGCAGAAGCCCCTTTGAACATGACGAGAAGGACGTCGTCAATGAGGGGCTGTGCCAGGGGGGAGTCCAGCAAAACACTGTGGTTCGGGGCGCCATGGGAAAGGATTTACAACCTCCCTCGGAGCTGTGGAGCATGAAAATCCATGAAGATGGCTCCATCGGACCTCTTCCCTCGTCGTGGAGAAGGCGGAGAAGGAGGAGGAGAAGCTGACGAAACAGGACCAAATATCTTTCAGTCACGCGAGCCAACGAGGAGAAGGGGAAGAATAGAGGAGGGCCATCGGAGATTTCTCTCTCTCTCCCGACGCCTTCAACCATTGAGATACACGTCGCGTGCAATTTTGTCTTCCAGCCACACACACCACAACGACGCCATGACATCTCGCTAGCGTCGTTGTGGTGTGGAGGGGAGAGGCGGGAGGGAGACAAAAATTGTTGACCTATATGAATAAGCGGGAGACATTTCTTGTGACGATGAAAAAAAATGTGGCCAGACTCCTTGAGCCACTAAATGTCTCAAGGCACAATTGGAGGCTCCAGAAGAAATAAGATCCTCAGCAATAAAAACGTTGACTTGAGGGCATGCATGAGGGGAGACATAAAACAGTCGTGAAGGTAAGTGGAACCCCGTTGAAGATGTGTTCCAAGGCAGTCAAAAGGCGGAAGACGAAGCCACAAGTCAGAGAAGAGTGAAGACAACGGTAGAAAGTCGTTATCCTCGCGACAAAAACATGCCGAAGACGTGCGCGGGGGAGTCAAAAGATGCGTATTTCTTCTCTTCGGGAGCATCTTGTTCCGTATTCGGACAAACATGCTCAAACATAAGAACAAGCTCTCCCAGTCCGAGGGAATTTGAGACGGGGATAGTCTACCCCCATCGCTGCTGGTGTAATTTGATGAAAAACTACAGACTCGTGGGGGGCAAGAAGTTTTTTCTGAAAGACCTTCGAGGAGACGTCTCTGCGACGTACGAGACAAATGCGAATCTCGCCAATTTCTAGAGAAATCCAAACACGAAGAAGCTCCCATGACACTTGGACAACCGCGTCGACGAGAAGGACGTGGAGGGAGGAGGAGGAGGGAGGGGCGAGTAGAACGAAATTCATTAACACCGCTCTGTGCTGGGAGCTCTCTTCTTCTTCTCCCCTCTCAGCAGTCTTCTCTACATCGTCACCCGAGTTCCCCTCCTCCTACGTGGCGGTGAGCAAGGACTTCTCTTGCAGAGACTTGTTCTCTGTTTTCAAGCCCCCTTCCTAATTTTATTTTACAAAAAGGATTCACAAAAACACGGATTTTGGAGCCTTCTTCGCTAAGTAATGAATGACGTGGCCGACTTCTTTGAGAAGTCGAAAAAACCCGACTTCGCACTTTGGTTCCCACGACTTCGACGCAATCGCTAAAGAAGTCTTTTTGAAAGATTTCAGAGTTTTCCAAAAGAGAATTTTTCGAAGGAAAATTATGAGCAAAGGCACGTAATACCAGAGCTGAACAACAAAAGGTCCAAGCCATAAAAGCTGGAAGAGGGAGGAGGAGAGCAATGAACCCGTGCACGCAATTACTCAATTAGACCGACACAGGGGATGGCGTCTGACCGCATCGCGGCCTTCTTCCTCCATCAGGAAGCAAGGGCTTTCGGTCCATCACTAGCAGCACCGAGATTCAATGGGGTTCAGACTAAAGCAGCAGACCAAAAGCTTCCTGTTCGCGAAGGCGCGAGGCATTTCGTAGTTGATCTGTGTTGATCTACGAGACGGAGGCGGGAGGAAGACGAGACGACGATGCGACGAAGGAGGAAAAGCCTCGAAGAAGATTGAGAATGGAGATCTGGACTCTGCCACACAAGATTACTAGATTCATTGCTAGCTTGGCTGAGAGAGTCGAGGAGCGAAGAGGTTTTTCGATTTTCGAGTACGATAATAAATGAGGGCAATTTGTAGTCTCTCGGGTTGCATCGCTCGAAGGCATAAAGACAGGGACACCGGGCAGAAAAGTCTGCAGAGAGAGAAACTTTTGCAAAGCTGAAATCAGCGGACCACTTCCGCTACGAATTCTCTTCTCCCTCTTAGCACGAAGGGAAAATGAAACAAGAAGCGAACGAGCTGGAAGCTCGCAAGAAGCCCGACGACATCTGACATTGGCGCCATTCAGACTTTTGCCCCGAAGTCCTTGCGAGCTGGGAGTTTTTTCGTATTTCCTCCTCCCTCTCGCCTCCTTCTCGAGAGCGTGTTCGCTTCAAAGAGCGCCAAATTGTAGCGGGCAAACGCGTCAAGACTTCGCCGGCCTCTCGGCAAGAAATCTCATCTCATTCCGAAACTTCATCATTCTTTGATGACGCGACCCACTCGAAAAGTGAAAAGAACGCTGACTTCTCAAGAGGGACAAGGCGTGAAAGAAGGGGAAAACCCCAAAGATCTGCAATGAGAGCCGGACACCCTTTGAAAAGAGCTCCAGAATTATTCAAGAGGGAGTAAACTTTTCCAAAAGATCCTTTCCTTCCTCAAGAGAACGCGTCTCCGACCCGGAAAGTGGCAGCTTTTCTTCTACTTCAACTAGTGAGAAAGAGAGAGTTGAGAACAGGAGAAGGAAGGGCCTTCGAAAGGACATGTGAGGGGGAATCTTTGAGCTTTTTTCTTTCTTTGTTACATGCGAAAACATCAAAAAGGGGGAGAAGGACCTGATGAGGAGCTTGAAAGAAGGAGGAGAAGAAGGAGAAGAACCTTTCTACTCCCGGGGTTTTCACGGCGAGGTCGCGAGCGTAACGAGTCTAATTTGTGTCTCTCTTGCCTTCTCCCCTCTTTCTTCTTCTCCTTCTCCACCTTCTCCGACCCCCTGGGGCGACGATGGAGCACGAACCTCAAGTGGAGGAGCCCCAGCCAACGAAGCCACTTGGCGTCGTCGACGTCGACGCGACGCGCCGGCTTCCGCGTCCGAAGACCAGGCTCTGGCACTAGTGGAGACGACGCAGATAACCCGAGGGTGCGTGTGGATGGGCAGTTCTTTTTTCCGACGGCTAGTAATTGTAAAAGGATTGGTGGATCTTTGAGAAATTGCGGTTTTCTATTACAGCAAAAGTAAGAAATCCAGCTCTGAAAAGACCATTGGAGATGCTCTGAATGTCGAAATATTGTACAAACGTCTTCATGTCTTCAAAAGCGGTCTCACAATCAACCGACAAAATCGTAATCGTCCCAAACAATATGCAACGAAAGCGCAAAGAAGACAAGAAGAAGAAGAAGGAGAACAGGGCGACCAATAACGAATTGCGTTCCTTGTCAAAGCACGTGCGTCTGCATTCTCCGAGAACAAAAAACTGAATGTCAGTGAATTCGAAATTTGACACTTTTCTTGCTTTTATTTATTCATTCGTGAATAAAACACAGACCCACGAAGGACAATGAACGGAGGCGGACAAGCGAGGGTGTCGCATATCGGTTGCCGTGGTAAAGACGCCATGAATAAAGCATTCCTCATCTTTTGTCCATATTTTTTCTCACAAGCTGAAGACAACGAATTTTATGCAATCAATAGCGGTAAGAATGAGCGTAGATTGTTCTACATAAATAGTTGAGGGAGAAGAGAAGGACGGCGCGGACGGCGCGGAGAGTCGTCAAGTCGGCGTCGTCGATTCTTCCTCTGCCGTTTTTCTTATTGTTAGCGACGAAAAAATATTGTAATCAGAATAAATCGACGATTTTTTTGCTTACAATTAGCAGTTATTGTAAACACAAGTTATTGCTGTTACTGATACGCACTTGTTGCCGACAAAATGGATGGTTTTCTACTGCGGCTAGAGTGTTTGAAAGCCCAAAATACAGAAAATCTTTCGGTAAACACTGTTCAAGCGAAAGACTTGCTGCCAAAGAAAGAAAAGCTTTCTACGGCATTTTTTCTATAACGAGCACAAAACTTTATGCAGAGACTGGATAGGTTTGTCGGGAAAGGGGACTGTTGTAGGCGATGAAGGGGGTGATTGTTCTAGGCGAGGGAGAGAAGAAGAGCGACGAGGACGGTGAGGAGAGTCGTCGAGTCGGCGGCCGCCTCCGTCGTCGACTCCTCCTCCTCGGTCTCTGGTGGATTGAGCCCCGACGCAGATGGACTCTGCACGTCGGACTTCTCCGCTGACTTCGGAGCTTCTGGGAGCGTCGGGCCTGCGGGTGCCGGCTCCGGCTTCGGTTGCGGTTTCGGCTTCGGCTTGTTGACGTCGTCTACAGGTTTCGGAGCTGTGATCGGAGCGGGCTTCTTAGTGGTCGTAGTGGTGGTAGTCGTCGTTGTGGGCGGCCGAGCAAAACCGTCAAGTGCATAAACAGCGTTGTACTCCTTGATCGTGTAGCAAGTGATGGCCAAATTCTTTCTAAAGCATTCTCCTTTCTTATTTCTTTTTCCCCTTTTTACCCAGAGATCAGCGGATAGCAGCCGGGCTCCAACGACAGTCGTTCTTGTGTCTGGCTATCTCTGATGATGCAGCGGAAGCCCTCGTGAACAACAACTGCCGGGAAGCCTTCCTTTAATAAAAATTGTTTTGCTTGTTATGAGTGAATAAAAACACACATGTAAGATAAAAAGCAAAATATTGCAAACCTTGTTATCGAAGAAAATCTCTCGAGTGGAATCCTGTTCAGGCACCTCAAATATTTGCGTGCATTTCGTCGGATCTCTGAACGTTTGAAGGTTTTTCTTGGAAAACAATTTTACCTGAGAATTTCCAAAGCCCCGTGATCCAGCATGTTATTGCAGGTAGCCGCGCAAGCATCCGCATCGAAGTCCATCGGATGAGCGTAGACCGTATACTCATCAGGCTCGCTAGGAAGGATGTATCTTGAGGAACAAGAGACGCTTAGCATACTTATTCTCGTAGTCGTATGCGCCGTAATAATAGATACTCCCAAAGAGATTTGATGGTCCGGTCAATGTGACAAAGAAGCTTTTGCGAATCACGTAAGTGCCCTAAAGCAAGCTGCTTTTTCCGTTTAATCGAACCTTTTCCGAAGTTTTCCTGGCCTTCAGGGCGGTCGTCGAGGCGGCATTCAGCGGAAGAGAGTATGTCAAGTTGGTGCACGAATAATCACTGTAAGGTATTCTAATGTAAGCGGTCCCTGCGTCGATATCCTAAGGCGCGGATGTCTCACGGCGTAGATATCTCACGGCTTGATTATCTCACGCGCAAATGGACCGGCGGTAATATCTCACGGTGCAGTTATCTCATTTCGCAAACACACCGGCGCACTTATCTCATTTTGAGAAGTCACCGGCGCAGTTATCTCATCTAATCGTATCAAAGTCCCAAGCGGGTAGTTGCTACTAGTGAGACCTGGGAAAGGACTGATTTGGGCGGACAAACAATATGCTGACATTTCGAAACTATCCAAGACCAACCCAGGGTCCTTGATTGTGTCTAATAGCCAAAAGGCTGGCATCTAGGACTGTCCAAGACTCACAGGGTTCCTTACTTGAGCTGACCAGAGCTTTAGACTGACATACCGGGATTGTCCAAGCCCGATCGGGTTTCCCACACCTTCAGCGTTGTAACATAGGAAAACAATCCCTAAGGCTTCCCTTATACAATACAAGCGCGTCCCTTACTTTTATAACCGAAGGCTTCTCACCACAGATCGTAGGACCAGTGGCCGAAGATATCAGTTGGGTATCGACAAAATCGACTGTGTCTTGTTACTCTTCTGTGACACCAATAGAAGACTAAGACAATCCACGAGGCATTCCTCGACGCTTGTTTGAAAGACTCCATCATCACATCATCCGCTAGTAAACCCTCCTAACTGAAGGGATAGTGTTCTATGTTGTGGAGAGAGGAGGAGGAAGAGGAGGATGTGCAGGGAAACAGTCAGGGAGGCTGCGAGCCAGAAGATGATCAATCTAATAGGGTTTCTTTAACGTCACCGTGACCTTATTTGCAATAAGTGAAGTGGTCCAAATAGCAAGTGCAAGCAGCCATCTTTGCCCTCTATTGAAGCTCTGCCCCCGATCTTCAGCCTCAAGGGCCTTTGGTGAGATAACTGCGCCGGTCACTTTTCCAGATGAGATAACCGCGCCGGTCGATTTGCAAAATGAGATAACTGCGCCGGTCCTTTTCTCGAGCGAGTTGGTGAGATAACCGCGCCGGTCTTTTGCCACGTGAGATATTCAAGCCGTAGGATAATGACGCCGTGAGAATTCCCGCCGGTCCATTTTGGGCAGTGAGATAACCGCGCCGTGAGATAACCGCGCAGGTTCCCTAATGTAAACAATGAAACGGTAGAAACTCGAAGAAGGCAATCTTGAATTCGCCTTCCGCTTTAAGTGCTTCGAAGTACTCGACGTAGTCACCGTTGAAGCACTGGAGTTGCAGGTTATGCCTGTAAATTGTTGATTTTTGTTGTTTTATGATAGATTGTACCCCGAGAGGAGAGGATAGCATCCCGGTCGTAGCCAAAGATATTCGTTGGTGTTCTTGTCACTTATCATGCAAGAGTGGCCGGCGCGAACAAAGACCGACAGTAGTCCATCCTACACTTCAATTTGAAAAATAAAACAAATAAAACCTTGTTGTTGTAGGACACAGTCTTCGCCGCATCCTCGTTTCGAATCGAGAACGCCGATGAGCACTGTCCCGCATCGCTAAACCTCAGACACTTTTTCACATCATAAAATAGCTCGCCTGAGGATTTCCAGGGCAATATCATTGCGGTCTTTCTGTTCCTCGCAGGTCTTCTTGCATTGATCCCCGTTGAAGTTCGCCGCCAGCGGATGTGCATACACAATAACGTTTCTAATCATTCATTTCTTCCATAGGGAAAACAACAGACTCGGAGTAGTCGTAGACGCCTGGATGCTGAGAGGTCGCAATCATCTTTGATTCATCGAGATTGGGCCAAACAGCGAAGAAGCCGTCATGGATCACGTACTTGACATACTGAAGGAAGTTTCTTGCGAGGAAATGTTTTGCCTCACATCCGAATCTTCGTGAGTCTTCCTTGTGGAAAGCTTGGTGGACGAAGCAGCATGCCGATCGAGGGCGTAGGTCTGGTAGGTGCAGTTGGCGTCTCTGTGTTGGACATAGATTTCTCCAAAGTCAACAAACTTGAAGAATGCGATCTTGAAGTCGCCCTCCTTCTGCAAGCGAGCACATAAGTCGTCGCTGTTAGGGTTTAGACACTTGACATGAAGATCACTCCTGAAATGCATTGCCATTTCTGGGAAAATAGAACCCCGAAATGAGAGGATAGCATCCCGCCTTCAGCCACAGATGCTCGTTGCTCTCCGTGTTCCACAGTCCACATTCGTTGCCTTCGCGAACGAAGACCGCCTTGTGATCTTCCTGAAAGTCGTCATTTATGTTAAGAAAGCAAAAGTAACATGATAGCGGTGGATGTGCTCCTTGCCGCATTTAGCCTCCGATATTGAGAACACCGATTCACATTTCGACGGATCACTAAAATGCCCTTCTTGAAAGATTCTCGAGAGGGTTTGCCTGAGGATTTGCAGAACACCGCCACTTTGAGCCTGACAGGTGGTCTTGCACGCTTTCGCGTCGAATTCGGGGCGAGGACGGACAAGAACAACGCATTCGTCACACCTGCTTTCTTGAGCTTTCTCCAACATTTCATTACCTATCCAGATGATTCCACCAATCGGGTTCCTTCAAATCACTGAAGAAGGAGGAGGTCGACGTCAATGTGGCGAAGAAGCCGCCGTGAATGACAAATTTGCCCTAAAGAAGAGTGGAGGACTAAAATGATCTGCACCTCCTCAGAGGTCTTGCTTGCAGCTAGCTTAGTCATCGGAGCGGCGTCAAGCGGTAGAGAGAAAGTTTTCTTGGCGCAATTTTGGTCCCTGAACAAGGCCTGAATTTTAGTGGTTTTACAAACGAGAAGAAGGCGATCTGGAAATCGTCGCTGTGCTTGAGGATCTCGCAGAAATCTTCTCCGTTGTAGCACTCGAAACGAAGGCTCTTTCTATAAAATCGCATACTTTGAGATTTGAAGCAAAACCCGGGGAAGAGAGGACGGCATCCGGGCGACAGTAGAACCTGGTCCCCATTCTCATCGGTCTTCATCATGCAACTATAGTCAGAGCGAACGAAGACTGCCGGATTGTGCTTCTGAAGTTCGACGACTGTTTTATTTGCAAAAGGGTTCAATATTGCACTAAAATAACACGATTAAAGCGAACTTCGTTGATGAAGGCCTCTTCTTTCAGAACGCGCTCCTTCGAGATAGAGAACGCCGATTCACAGTTTGTGGGATCCCTGCAGTGACAGATTGAAAACTTCTTTTCAAATTTCAAACATTAGAATTTCCAGAGCATTTCCTTTAGGATCCGCTTCGCAATTCGCCGCACACGCCGTCGAATCAAACTCCTCAGTTGGATAGGCGTAGAAGAGGTAGTCGCCTTCGTGCCTACAATAAAATTAGTTTTTAAAAACTTATTTCCAAATAAGAACTTTTAAACTGAATTTCTAGAAACAATCGAACGTGCAAAAAAAAAAACGCACATGTCTCGCTCGTCGGCGTGCTTTCCTGAACGGTAAAGCTTTCCGAAGATCGCTGAAGGGGCCGTCGAAGTAACAAAGAAGTTCTTATGGACGACCATATGATTCTGCCAAAAATGGTTCTTTAAAGTCTGCCTTACACTCTTTTCTGTCTTCGGTGGAATGAACTTGAAGGACTGACGATCATCCAATGGAAGACTGTAGATCTTGTTGCCACACAAGTCATCTCTGAAATGTTCATGCAATCCGCGACTTGACAAGAAACCCACTCGAAGAAGGCGACTTTATAGGGAAGGAGAGAACAGAACTGGTCCTGGCCATGAGCGCCGTCGAAGCACTGCAGCTCGAGATTTCTGCAGGATTTACTCGGAGTTTGGGATTTTACCCAGAAAAGAGAGGATAGCATTTATTCTGCTCCAGCCAGACTTGCACGTTGTTATCGATGCTCTTCATCCTGCACGAATTGCCCGAACGAACGAGGACCGCCGAGTGACCCTGCATTTAAAACAAGTCGATTCCGACTCAAAGCTTACTTTGTTGTTATATGAAATCTCTTTTCCAGCATCTTTCTTCGGAATCGAGAACTCAACAGTGCATTTTTCCGGATCGCTAAACCAATCGAAGTATGAAATAAAACTTTTTGCACCTGAAGATTTCTAGAGCATTGCCATCACGATCTTGTATGTCCAAGCAGTGATTCTTACAAGCTTTCACGTGGCGTTCCTCTATTGGATAGGCCAGAAGCGTGCAAGTTTCATCACAACGATGTCTAAAAGCACGAGAATCGATTGAAAAATAAACCTTGACGTACCCCCAGCTCAAGCTATACCAGTCGGCTTCGAACATGTTCGCAAACCCTTTGTTCGGCATCTGCACGGTGGCGAAGAAGTCCTTGTGAATGGAGAATACGTCCTGTGGAATATTTTTATGTGTGCCTATTCTTACGTCTCCGCCGAAACGCCAGGCATTCAGCTTCGTCGGAGGAGGGGCATTAAGCGGAATCCCTAACTCTTGATTCAGGCAATCCTTGTCCCTGCGGCCATCTAGAAGTCGTACGAGACAGCACAAACGAGAAAATGGCGATCTTGAAGTCAGAGTTGGTAGAGTGAATTTCGCAGGCTTCTCCAAATTCACCCTCGAAGCACTGAAGCTGAAGGTTTTTTCTGAAATGTTTTAATATTAAACAAGAAGAAGAGACTTGCCCAGAGAGTAGAGGATGGCAGCCGGGTTTCAGGAGAAGTTGCTCGTTGGTGGTCGAGTCCTTCACCATGCAGCTGTAGCCAGAATGTATGAACACTGCGGGGTGACCAGCCTGTTGCATTTTGTGTCGTAGGACAAAAACACTTTAGAAACCTCATTTAGGTAAGCAATCTCTCTTGCTAGGCCCTCACTTGAGATAAAGGAAGCCGACGTGCAATTCGTCGGATCGCTAAAATCGTCGTTTTCTCAAAAATTTTCATTGAAAAGCGGTGCTTGTTGGATCACCTAAAAGAAATTCTAACCTGAGAATTTCCAGAGCATTTCCGCTGTTGGTCTTTTGCTCATTGCAAGTCGTCGTGCAGCTATCCTTGTTGACATCTTTCAAAGCATGAACGCGTAGCACATGCGTCTCGGCATCGCGACGATTGATACGACTAAAACGTTTAATTATGTATTGTTTATCCATGTTAGATATTTTGTTTGTAAGAAAGCAGGCCACATTAATGATCAAAGTCCTGCACCATACCGCTTGCCGTGTGGCGCCCTCTTGCGACGAGACACTCTGAGATTTTGTTAATGTTGCAGGTTGGAAAACGAACTTGTAGAAGAAGTCATGCGAGCCGGGCAGATAAACTTCGCCAACAGTTTTCGTCTTTAGGGTCGAAGTAGCGAAGTATCCATTGCGAACGACAAGCTTGCCCTAGAGAAGCGTTGCTTGAATGTTCTTTATCTCACCTGATCTGGGAACTTCGACACATCGAGGCTATTTGGAGCATCATCAGCGGATGGAATCATGGCATTAATGTTGTCGGTGCAGTCGATTGTCCTATTAAAAAGAGTTCAAACTGCATTGAACAAACGCGAAGAGAGCGATTTTGAAGTCGCCGTTGTTCATCTGATCCTCGCAGCCCTGAGCCTTCACAAAGTTCGACGGGTGCCTGAAAATGCTTGGCATCAATCAAATGCAAATCTCTGCACGAAGCACTTTGCTAGAATCGTTTGCGAACTACTTTCACATAGGGTAGGGGGTGCTCATTTAGCATCGTGACTGCCTTAGAGATCCAAAAATGGACCGAGGAAAACATTTGAATGAGTTACGAGCTTACGTCTTCATGCGCGGTTCGCAAGGGAAAATCACAAACAAAAAAAGCTTGCAAAAATCGTTTCTCATTGTTTGATTCTTAAAACAGGTCGTTCTCATCCAAAGAGTTTGGGATAGAGAGTTTGCATACGATGATTTAGCATTCAGATTGTTCGCGCCTGTGGAAGGGAAGCCTAATGCATTTTAGCACCGTTGTTTCATTTTAGCATCCTAATGTATTTTAGCCTGTGGAAGGGAACCTTCCACAGGCTAAAATTAAACAACGATTCAAAGACGGTAGTCGTCTTTTTCAGCGTCTAGATTTTCATTTTGCTGATTTGCATGCTAGTATTGTAGTTTTGTTGCATGTTCGGCATTCTTTATTTGCCCAGCCGCCTGCGACCGTGGTCGCTGTCACTGTTGTTAGTTTCTCAACTCGAGCCACAGCTGCAGCATGCTGTAAAGGCCATCCGCGGATCAGAACAACACAAGTACAATACAATAGATACGTAATCCGAGGCAAGTTGAACAGCCCTGGGTAAAGAGAACCGTACTGTTAAAAACGAACTGCTTTTCTTCGGTAACTCTCCCGCGTACGCTTATTTGCTTCATTGCATCGCCAGATTATTTTTTGGAGAACAATTTGTTTCTTTTACTGCAATTATAAAATCTTTTTAAAAAAAAATAAAACGTGACGTTTTATTTTGAGTTCACATCCATCAATCAAACTGATTGCAGTTTGACTTGCAGTTTGCAGTTTAGCCTCGGTTGTGTGAGTTTCACATGATTTCAAATAAACCAGCAGAAGATGGCGATGAAGGAGAAGAGGATCGGGAACGCGGAGGAGCCGCGCACACGGTAGAGCATCTGGAAGAGGAAAGGTGGTAAGCGTGGAAGGAGGAGAGAGAAAAGAGGTAATGTGGAGCAGGTGGCAGACAGGACAAGAGCAGAGGAGAGAGCCTTACCTCAGACGAAGCCGTTCACCAGAGAAGACGCCGCTTGAATGAAGCTCTGAAATATTTGAATCGAACACTTTACAAACAAGTTGACTGCTCATTTTTAAACTTTAAAAAGTGAAATGCTTGCATTCCAACAGCAATAGTGATTCACTCGAAACTTTCATACCGATGATCAACAAATGGGCGAAATGGGAGAGATATGTCTAAATTGTCTCTTCCAGCGATTTCTCATTGGTGTCATTAGTCGGTTCCCATTCAGACTGCTCCCATTGTCAGATTCATTTTTCTGTTCTGCAAGTTCTCATTTTCCTTTCATGTCATGGCCGTCGACCAGTAAAAGGGCTCGATGGAACCCAACGAGCGTTTATCGTTCACCACGTCGAGCAGCTCGTCTCGGGGTTCATTGGCGAGCCTTTCTTGGAGCCGAAGGCCTGGACGAGGAGCCTCGAAGAGCCTCCTCCTCCCCGAGAGAGCTTTCGTTCATTCGGAGGACGTCGCTGTGGTGCTGATGGAATTGCTTACAGATGCCGTTCGAGTGAAGGCAACCAAGCCTATAGTTTCACCACACCACTTTGAAGCTTCGCGGGACACGTGGAGCTAATTTTACATTTGTCAGAGATCGTTAGGGAATGTTTGGTAAGATTGCTAAGTCCGACGCCCGGAAACGAAATCTTCTTCGAGTCACTCAGAAAGCGAAAATGCGACAGAGAGAGGGAGGAACGTGCTACTGCCTTAATGAATTTTGTCCGGAGATCACTCTGTGTCCATCCGTTTCTTCGAGTTGTCGGAGGTGAGAAACGTGCTTCGTGTGACTGCTCGTAGCCACTTGACTCCGTTTCTGTTTGCGTCAAATTGCCACTTTCTTCCTTTCTCGTTCTAATAAGAAGAGAAGGCGTCCTGTCTAATCTTTCTTGAGACCATCTCAACCACATGAAGGATCTCCTCGCAGTCAGGTATAAATATTATTTATTTAAAAGCAGAAACTTTTCAGTCCATTTCTCATTTTTCTCGCATTTGAAGCCTCAAAGCTTATTGGTCCTGTGAACACTCAGGAACGATGCAGGTTAGGCCACTTTGTCCACTAAAAATAAACCTCTAGATCTTCCGAAGAAGCATAAGACCATGCGAAATACCCCATTGAATTCGTCAATGACACAGTATGCTCGGAGTCTCACCTCGATACATCGCTCTGTTCAACACCCTCAATCCTCTCGGTCCACTCTTCGGCAGTTCATGGACTGGGAGTGTTTGCCCAAATCGAGATTGGAGTAAGATTCTTTCTCTCTTCTCGCTACTAAATCCTAATTTTATAGCCGAACACAATATTCGGTCCATATAAAGGAGTGAAATCAAGGGGAGTGTCGGATTATTCGTGGCACATTCAAGGCGCAAATGGCTTGTGGTGGGTGGTTGACGGCAGTGATCGACGGTCCTCCAACTGGCTTCGCTATGTGAATGCCGGAGGCAAGAGTCGTGCCAGCCTCAAAGTCAAAACTTTTTGTTCTAGCGGCGCATCAACGCAACATCGTAGCTGTTCAAATAAACGAAGAGATTTATTATCGAGTCATGAGTTGGATATCGAAAGGTGAAGAGCTACTCGGTGAGTGACTCTTTGAATAATGATGAGAACGTCAACTTATATCTAGTTTCATACGGAAAGGCTTACGATGAGCGGCTGGGAATTCCTCCAGATGACTGTGATTGGTGACGCAATAAAGAGCAGAAATTGAATAATTGTTGCGAATATTGTTTCATGCGTTCAGAGTTCATCTCAATCGACAAAGATGTTGGACTGACAAAAAACTCAATATATTGGGTTGAGCCAAAAGTTTTTTGACAAATTTGCTCTACCGCTAGAACAATTTTGTCAAAAAACTTTTGACTCAACCCAATACTTGGTTGTCTCTCCTAGTCTTGCTACTATTGCTAACTTTTGACATCTTTACTTTAACGACAAAAAGTGACCGTTGGTGTATGAACATGTGCTGCTAAATAATCTCTTATCTGGATTTTTCTCATTACATCACAAGTTATGAAGCGATGAAGTTTTATGCGATTGGTGGCGATGAGATTGGGAGATTGTTCTAGGCGAGGGAGAGAAGAAGAGCGACGAGGACGGCGAGGAGAGTCGTCGAGTCGGCGGCCGCCTCCATCGTCGACTCCTCGGCTCCGGTCTTCGAGGCGGGATTCAACTGGGGGTTCGGCACCCGCGGGTTCCATCCGCTCGCGGGGCTCATTGCAGGCTGATTTCCCATCGGATTCGGATTCTGTCCAGCGAGAATCGACTGCTGCGGCTGCTGCTGCCACACAGGCTGCGCCTGCTGGTTCCAAGGCGGCTTCACGACGCCCGACGTCTCTTGATTAGGCTTCGGAGGATCTGCGGGTGCCGGCTTCGGCTTCGGATCATCTTGGCGGCCTGCTGGAGCTTCAGTGATCGGAGCGGGCTTCGCCGTGGTGGTGCTGGTAGTAGGGGTCGTCGTCGGCGGGTGCGTAAAGACGCCACCACTGGCCTTGATCTGGTTATACTCCTTATTGGTAAAACAGTCGATGATCAATTTGTCCCTAAGAACTGTTTTTAATATTTTTCAGTCCTACCCAGGGAGCAGAGGCCCACATCCGTTGGCGAGCCAGACCTGCTGGCCGCTGTCGACATTCTTCGCCTTGCACTTGTAGCCTTTGGGAATGTATGCTAATTTGTAGTCCTGACAATCGTTTTTGAAACAAATGTTTTAGTAACACCTTGCTATTGTCGAAGTGCTCTTCCGTCGTGGTTATTTCCTTCGAGAACGCTACTTCGCAAGCTTTTGCGTTGTCCGCAGAATCTTGGGAACTGAAAGAAATGCATACTGGTTGAAGTTCCGTCTGATATAATTGCCTTATAATGGCGAAAACGCTTTGGTTTTGAGTCTTCTGGCAAGTCTCAGTGCATTTTTCGGCCGTGTACGCTCGCTCATACGCGTAAATGATGTACTCCCCTGCTCCGCTAAAGAAGATCAGGAAGTGAATAGAGGGTCAATGCAGACCGTAGAGGATCTTCGTATGAATGATACCGGGAACGAATCACGCCAATATCCTCGGAAGCTCGAGAGATAATAACGTAGTAATATAAATTAATTTTGATATTGACCTGCAAACGATTCGACGAAAATGAAATTCAATTTTTTATCATGTTGTTAATTACAATGAAAGATAAAAGCTTCTAGTGACCTGGCCATCTGGAACATTCACAGTCAATTGGTTCGAGGCGGAGTCCAACGGAAGCGAGCCCGCCACTTTGAGGCACTCCGGATCACTGCCATCATTTGACTAATGTGAATAGCAACAAACGTGTAAATGGCGAATTTGTTAGTTTGCTCGATATATTCGCACATATTCCAGCTGTAACCCTGGGAGTTTTTGTATGGAATGAACTTGAGCTCATTTCTGCACAATAATAGTACGATTCGATGTGTACAAATACCCGGAGAGCAAAGGATAGCATTTCCATGCCCGTATCCAGACCTGCACGTTTGTGGTAGTGTCCATCATGATATATGAGTAGCGGTTGACATAAACTGCCGCATAATTCTGTTATGATGTAAAAAGCTAACGATAACAGAACCTGATTTTGGAGCGTCAATTCCTTCAAATCCTCGTTCTGAGGCTCGGAGAATGCTATCGTGCAGCTCTCAAAGTTGCTGCACCAGAAAATTCTGTCAATCGGATTACATACCTATACACAGCAATGCCAATTGCTTTATTAGTGGAATCTGGTTTGCAACGATTGCAAGCTTCGTCGGTGAAACCATTCATAGAGTGTGCGTAGATCTCGAATTTAGTCGGAGGGCTAAAGAACTGTGTCTTGGAAATGCGCAAATACCCGTTGACGAAGAAATGACTATCTCTTTCAAAATCTTGATATATCTGTTCCGACAACGTCCGCGAAACATTTTTAGCGGTGATGTAGAAGTCTCTGTGAAGTACATATTTCTTAAAAATTTTAGAGACATCTTCGGCAAGAAACTGTCTCACTATGGGATTCTCTTCGGTGGACGTCACCACCAGTTTGCTGGACGGATCGGCAGTCAGCGAAATTGAATCGATCTTGCTTGTGCACTCAGAACTCCTGGCGGAAAACAAATGTACAATATAGAAATGCCAAACGAGAAGAGCGCGATCTTGAAGTCGCCATTATCCTTAAGGTCGCCGCACTCGTCAGCCCACACCAAGTTAATCGAGAGCCTAAACAAGTCCTGGGTTCAGAGCAAATGACAAAAAAATGTGGCATAAAATGCCAGCCTGCATAAATTATGACGCCTTGGCACAATATGTGCCGGTTTGGAGTATTTTATACCATAAATCGTGTCCGAAAGAGCTTTCAGGCACCGGAAACAAAGAAATATGACTGGCATAAAAATAGAAGCAAAATAACACAAACATATTCAACAGCGGAGCAGATTTCAAACGAAAATTCTGTTTTTCACCCTATTTTCTATCGCATTTTGGCATTCGAGGACAAAAATAGCTCAAAATTTCCTCGTTTTCGGCTGATTAGCCGGCTTATCGGTTATTCAACCCATCGTTTATCGGTTTATTGGTTATTCAAAAAAAAAATCGGTTGAAGACAATGGCATTCACTCAGGCCTTCAAAAACTTACACAGAACTAAGCACTTGCTTAGCCATGGAAGGGTGCTATGAAACCGAGCAGAATGCCATTTCATAGAACCTTGGTGTCATAGTTGGCAGAGATTGCGCTCTGGACAGTGGAATTTTGGTACGTGTCGCAAACAACTCGGCATCTATGCTCGGAGAGCATCGCACCAGTATGGGGTGCGTAATACCCCCCAGGCTACGTGAGCAGTGCCAAACGAACCAGCAGAAGATGGCAATGAAGGAGAAGAGAATCGGGAGCGCGGTAAAGCCGCGCACACGGTAGAGCATCTGAAGAAGGAAGAGACTTTGAGTGGAAGGAGGAGAGAGGAAAGAGGCAATGTGGAGTAAGTGGCAAACAAGAGGAGAGGAGAGAGGAGAGAGCCTTACCTCAGACGAAGCCGTTTACCAGAGAAGACGCCGCTTGAATGCGGTTCTTAGATATAGTTCCAACTTCAGTTGGAATTGCCTGATTCTCGGATTCCCGTTATTGCTTCATTTTAGGGACAGAACGGTCGTTTCTACGGGAAACCGGGAATCGGGCAATCATTCTCGGATTGCCGGATTCCCGTTAAAACGACCGTTCGGCCCTTAAGAATGAAGCAATTACGGGAATCCGAGAATCGGGCAATCGGGGAATCCGTCAATTTCAACTGAAATTGGGCCTATGGCCCAATTTCACTTCGGCTTGCTGGATTGCCGATTGGCTTCTTTCTTAAGGATCGAGCGGTCGCTTTTTACGGCAATCCGGCAATCCGGCAAGCTGAAATGAAATTGGGCCCATGGCGCCGAAGAACGTTTATCGTTCACCAAATTGAACAGCTCGTTTCGGGGTTCATCGGCGAGTCTTTTTTGCAGCCGAAGGCCTGGGCAAATTCCGGTTGATTAGCAAGGACGACGTTGACTCGATATCGATTCGGTGAGTGTACATCGCCAAGCGTCCCAACGAGAGTTTCCGCAGGAATGCTTGAGCACCAAGACTTAAATTAGAGAAGCTTCGTTAAAAGAAAATAAACGCTCACTTGACCCTCCGAAATCATCAAGAGCTGCTTCGGAGTGAACTGTTTCAACTCTGACGCAACTGCTTCCTCACCGTGCTTCGTTACGTAACGGTCGTAAGCCTAAAATAAATTAATTTGAACCATTTTAAAGTTTAACAAGTTACTTTAATCACGGCTTTCATAGCCCCGTTGTCGGCAATATTTTCACCGAGAGAGTTTTCACCGTTAAGATGCTGTCCGCTGCCGAGAACCTGCTCACATAAAAAGAAAATAAAAGCAAAACCTCGATGTCGCTATACTGTTTGATCATGCATTTGGCTTTCTCTTGAAACTTTGTCTTTGTTTCCGGCAACCACCAGTCATGAAGGTTGCCAACGGCGTCGTACTGGGAGCCTGTATCAAATGTTATTAACAACAAGAGAATCGCCAAACCTTGATTGTCAAAGCCGTGCGAGAGTTCGTGCGCAATGATAAACCCGATATTTGCAAAGTTAAAGTATTTCGGGTAGTCTTTGTCAAAAAGAAGGTCTTCATTTCATTCGTCCTCGTCGGCCGGTCGTGTTCTCCAGCGCTCTCCGCCACCGCCGCCCTCATCGTCCGCCGGAGAGGAG